>JAVJIF010019704.1:0-99423 GCA_038442645.1 Agave tequilana
AGTTTTGATGATGATCAACACTCATGTAGTTATGTTTACTAATATCTTGTGTTTCTAAGTTTCAGATCATTAACAGGATATTAGTTGGTGATTAGCTTCAACAAGATGATTAGAAGCTATTCATGATGGTTCCGGTGCCAAAGCTTAAAGATCATACCTTTGCACTTGGAGAATCACAGAGTTTTGGAGCAAGTCTACTTGAAGATGAAGATCGTCAAGAAGACTTAGGTATCCTAGTTTAGATAGAGTTTTTAGATCCATTTGTAAAGCTTAGTTTAGTTGATATGCTCAAGTGAACACAAAACACACACGTTTCATGATTTGATATTTGGTTTTTATGAATAGTTGATCAAAACAAGTTTACATATGTTATATGTATAGTAGATGTTTTCTATTCATACATACATGCTTTAACTTGGTAAGCAAACTTATTTTGACTATCCTATTCATGTTTTGGAAAAATCAAGTTTGACAAAATACAAGGTTTTGTTTTTGATAAAATTTGCAAGACTCAAAAATGAATTGATATGTTGATATATTGTCTTGAAATTTTATCACTGTTTGAGTTTCAATATAAAATGATAAAACAATTTTTATGGTATTTTTAAAAGAGATAAAAGATTTTTTAGAAAATATTTTTCCAAATTTTCTGACCTTGTTTTGTGCTGACAGGCTGGTCGGTCGACCGTGACGGTCGACCGCACCAAGGACCGGTCGACCGTTGCGGTCGACCGACGTGCACAGACGTGCACGTCTGTTAGGCACAGACACGGTCGACCGGGACGGTTGACCGAGTTGAGAGCTCTGCTCTCGGGTTTTATCGGTCGACCGGGCCGGTCGACCGCTGTTGCCAACGGTCATATTTCGACCGTTGGCGGTCGACCGGACCGGTCGACCGGCAGTCTGTCAGACTGCCAACTCAGCCTAACGGCTAGTTTTGTATAGGGGCTATATAAACCCCATCTCTTTGGGGATTTTGGCCAAGTTTTCTAAGAGAAAAATTTTCAGTTTTCTGAAGTGTTTAAAAGAGTTTTAAAAAGAGTTTTTGGGCTTTAAATTTCTCATCTCTATTTGTTTTGGGTTTTTGGAAAATCAAAGAAGCTAGGGTTTTGGGAGATTGTATTGATTTGCTTTTTCTATCTTCTACAAGTGATTTCCCAAGAAGTTTTTCTTTGTTGCTTGTTTCCAAAAACACCTTGTTTCCACACTTGAGCTATCTTCTATCCTAAACTATTAGGATCTTGTTTTTGTGGAAAAAGATAAGAGAAAAAGAAAGAGAAGTGTTTGAGGTTGTTTATTGTAAACCTCATAGTTGAAAACACCCTTATACTGTGAATCCCTCTTCGGTAGAGGTGATCGGGTGATTGTGTTGTGGATCCCTCTTAGGTAGAGGTGATAGTGTTTGGTTGTGAGCCTCTTCGGTAGAGGTGTGTGGATTGGTTGTTGTATTGGCTACGGGCCTTACCCCTCGGTTGTGAGGTGGTTGTTTGAGAGAGGAGTTTGGTACTCTAGAGTTGTAAGAAATCCTCTTTGGTAGAGGTTCCCTCGGTGGGAGTTGAGATAGTGGAAATCCTACACGGTGGTGTAGGCGGGGATGTAGAGCAAGGTGCTCGACCTCGAAACAAATCTCGTTGTTTGCGTTTGCTCCCATTGTCTCTCTAACTCTCTCTCATTTACTTTGTGCAAAGCATCATCCTTCATATCATACCATATTTGCTTGTGTTGTGCATAATTCATATTGCCTTGCATTATTTCATATTGCTATATCCTCTATTGCTTGGCTTGATTGTGTGTGCACATTGTGAATTGCTTGTGTGTTTGTACATCACCTATACTCATCCAACAAGAGCTTCACATAGCGCCTCAACCCATATCTAGGGGAATCAAGAGGAGTTAGTCCAGAGCCTCGCAAGGGGAATTCGGCTACACTTGTTGGATTGTATTAAGTGTGTTGCAAGATTTGCATTAGCTTCCGCATTTAGCGCACTTGGTTTGCATTTAGTTTAAAAGATCATTAGATTAGCAATTACACCTATTCACCCCCCCCTCTAGGTGTTTTACAATTGGTATCAGAGCTAGTGCTCCTGATACTTAGGCTTAACATCCTAGGAGTGATCCATTTGCTTGCTAATCTCATTTGCACATTCATATATAGTTTACCATGGACTTCATGACCCCTCCTAGCTTTGACCCTTCCAACATTGATGTTTGGAAGTATAGGATGTCCATGTACCTAAAAGCCCTAGGTTTGCATGTTTTCCTTGCGGCCACCAAGAGATGTTATCTTGGTGATTGCAATCATATAGGGCCAATGCACAAGCCCTAGAGGCCATTAGAAGCACTCTTCCTAAAGATTATCTCTTATGTGTTTCTAACTTTGATTCCGCCTTTGCAGTGTGGAACAAATTGACAACCACCACCACCTCGGAGCTTCAATTGCAAATTCAACCGGAGGAATCTAGCGGAGAATCCGAGCCACAACAATGATATATGGTCCAAGGGAATGACTCCCTTGAGGTACATTCGGAATCTCAACTAGATAGTAATGATTGTGCCAGTTCTTCAAATGATTATGTTGATCCTCATGCTTTGAATGAAGAACTTTCCATTGTTTGTGAAAAATTGATAGAAAAATATAATTTGTTGAAAAAGAAGAGTCTAGGAATTGAACAAGAAAATAAGAGTTTGCATGCTAGACTTACCAATGTTTTGCAAGAGAAGGTTGAGGTCTATAATGAAAGGGATTCATTAAAATCTCAACTTGATCTTGCACTTAAAGAAAATAACTTTTTGAAAAATAAAAATGATTGCCATGCTCTTTTGAAGAAAAATGAAAACTTGTCTTCAAAAGTTGATTTTGTTTTAAAAGAAAATGATTCTTTGAAAATTAAGATTGCTTCAATTTCTAAAGATTTGGATGCATGTTTAAAGAAAAATGAATTTTTACAAAATAAGATTGATGCACATGTTTGCCATGCTAGTGTAGCTTCTTCATCTAGTCTACCTAATGCATGTACCTCTTCTTCTAGGATTAATGATGATATTTGTATGCTAAAGAAGAGAGTAGATTGTTTGGGCTCCACTATGAGCCAATGTGCTAAGAACCATACACGCTTGGAATCCTTGGTTCGAAAGAAACAAGTTCCATCTTCTATGCATGCACACCCTCCACGACATACACATGCTCCTCACGGACACCATCACACCATGTATGCTCATGTGTACACTTGTACACATTGTGGTCGTAAGGGCCATCTTGCTAAATTTTGTTATGATAGATTAAATGTTTCAAATTTAGCAAAGAAATTTGTTTGGGTTAGGGAAGGGACTAACCCCCATGGACCCAACAAGATGTGGGTACCAAAGACCACCCCTCCTATTATTTTTGATGTAGGTGTGGGCTCTCACATGACGTGAGAGTGATGATGACACCTTGGAGTGGATGCGTTCCGGACTTCATGGAAATCAAAATGGATGCATCACTTTCAAGGGAAGGATGGTGGAGAGGACCACCAAGTTTTGGAGACAAGGAGAGTTGCCTTGAGGTTTTGGTAACGATTCCTAAACTCCCATGCTTCAATATTCATGTTTATAGCATGTTTTTGATGTCTATGGATTAGTATGTTCATTCCATGTCTATTAGATCCTTGACATACATGTATAGTATTTGAGACACACATGCTTATATGAACCCATAATTAGTGTTCTCACTTTTGTTTGAGCTATAATGTACATCATGAATCTAATACATGTGAATTTACATAGTAGTCATGTTTTAGGTTTATCATGATGATTTTCATATTTGTTTTTGATGCTTCTTGTTAAGATTATTTGTTTAAGTGTTAGTTTTCATTAAGACTATATGTATACTTGTACATATAATGGGCCTCAAATAAATCTATATATGTTTGAGCTTGATTGCTTATTTGAACCCATTAGATGTGCTAGTATAGTCTAGTTTTGATGATTCATACATCTCAAACTTGTATTCCATTTTTGGATTTGTTTTATGAGTTTTCACTTCATGTATATGTGTATTATTGTCAAACTTTAAGATATACATGTATACCCTTTGAGTCATTTGCCTTTCATGCAAATCTATATATGGACTCAATTGTGTTTAGGGATATGTATGTATACTTCATGTTTGACAATTCATACATATACCTTGAAATGAAATTTGTCTTGATGAAGATTTAGTTTCTCTTGATTTTGTGTTTAATTGTTTTAACTTCATGTATATGTCTATCTTGTTCAAACTATTAGATATACATGTTTATCCTTTTGAGCCACGTGCCTTAATGCATATATTTTGTGGACTCGTTGAGTTTTGGATATGTATGTATACCTTAGTTTGTATTAGACATACATATGCCTTGAAGATTAAATAGTTTAGATGGTTTTTCATGTTTTCAATGTTTTAAGGAATAAATGAGCTTATTGATTATCTTTCATGATATTGATATTCACATTGTTCTTGTACACTCACATTTATCGCTTGCTCATGTTTTGTTTTCATGAGTCATATTTATGCTATATTGGATTAGAGTGTTGTTTATCTTGTGAATTTCATGTTTATGAAAAACAATTTTGTTTTATTCCTTACTCGAAGGATTTCGTACTAGTTTAAAAGATTTTCATTTAACTAGTTACGGTATTCTTCACTATGGTAGTGATTTTCAAACAAAACTTATTTTCAAATCCATTTTTGAAAACCCTACCTTCTAAGGGCGGTTGGATGGGAGATCATGTTCATGTATGCTTTACATTGAAAATCATTTAAAACTTGAACCATGATTGGGTGGTAGATGATATGAGATATACACATGCTTTTGATTCAATTGGTATCATTGAACTCTTTCAATTGGTATCAATTTTGATTTTCTTGTATACTCATATATGTTTTGTATGTATGTATGCTTTAAATTCCAAGTATATCAATTTCTATTGGTATCTATTTTTCATACATATATATGTTTGTGTTTATGCTAGTGCTTGAGTTTCAATTTTGTTTAAATTGATTACTTTTAAATTGTTATCAAGACTATGCATGACTTTAGTTTGTATTTCATAAAGGGGAGAAAATTTGATTTTGTATTTCAATTGGTATTTGTACTCCCACTCTTTATGATTAAAAGTTGTTATTTTAAACATATGATGATTTTGTATTTGATCTTCTTGTTTATATGTTTTTAAATGAACAATTCTTACTATTGGTATCAATGTCTCTATGTAAAATCTTTTCAATTGGTAAAATATTTACAATTGGTATCTTATTTAAGAAATTCAAAATTTGTTTTAGTATCAAGATTCATGTTTTAGGAATTCAAGATTTATGTTTAATTACAATTGGTATCTCAAAATGTTGTTTAAAGAAAATTATTCAAAGTTTTGATTTGTATTTCCTATATGCAAGGAGAGCTTAACATCTCTCTTACATATAGATTCATGTTGAGTATATTATAAATTGAGGAGCTTGACAACTCTTCTTTATATGATATACGTGTGTAGGGGGAGCTTCACATCTCCTCTTATGCATTACATAATATGTGTTATGTGAATTGGGGCTTGTCATCCCTTCTTCATGTAATGCATATGTGTAGGGAAGCTAACTTAGCGTCTTCCTCTTCATGAATGTATATAGCATATAACATATATTAATCCTTGTTTATTGGTATCAAGATGCTTCATTGACATATTTTCAATTGATATCCAACTTGATTGTCACCCCTTATTGACTTTGTTTTTGTTTTAGACAAAAAGGGGGAGAACATTGCTTTTCTTGTTTTTGATTGACTAAAAGGGGAAGAAAGATTTTTTTAACCCTTATTTTATCTATGGTTTTGATTGTTTACCCCTTTGTTGATGATTGACAAAAAGGGGGAGAAGTATTTGAGTTTTATATGCATGCTTATGTTTTATATGCATATATTATGTTTTAATATCAAGAATATTAAGTTTAATTGTTTATTAAGTTTAATTGGTATCCAAAGCTTTCTTTGTAATTGTTGTAATTGGTATCTAGAGCTTGCTTTGTTTTGGATATTCCATGTGGTATCTAGAGTTTTTATTGTTTATGCATTATCATTCTTGCATATTTATGTTTATTTGTTTATGCATGAGTTAAGGGGGAGCTTCTTTGAAGCTTATCTTTAATCCATGCATATATAACTCCATGAGTTTTGTCATCATCAAAAAGGGGGAGATTGTTGGCCCAATGGCCTTCCACTCTAGTTTTGATGATGATCAACACTCATGTAGTTATGTTTACTAATATTCTTGTGTTTCTAAGTTTCAGATCATTAACAGGATATTAGTTGGTGATTAGCTTCAACAAGATGATTAGAAGCTATTCATGATGGTTCCGGTGCCAAAGTTTAAAGATCATACCTTTGCACTTGGAGAATCACGGAGTTTTGGAGCAAGTCTACTTGAAGATGAAGATCGTCAAGAAGACTTAGGTATCCTAGTTTAGATAGAGTTTTTAGATCCATTTGTAAAGCTTAGTTTAGTTGATATGCTCAAGTGAACACAAAACACACACGTTTCATGATTTGATATTTGGTTTTATGAATAGTTGATCAAAACAAGTTTACATATGTTATATGTATAGTAGATGTTTTCTATTCATACATACATGCTTTAACTTGGTAAGCAAACTTATTTTGACTATCCTATTCATGTTTTGGAAAAATCAAGTTTGACAAAATACAAGGTTTTGTTTTTGATAAAATTTGCAAGACTCAAAAATGAATTGATATGTTGATATATTGTCTTGAAATTTTTATCACTTGTTTGAGTTTCAATATAAAATGATAAAACAATTTTTATGGTATTTTTAAAAGAGATAAAAGATTTTTTAGAAAATATTTTTCCAAATTTTCTGACCTTGTTTTGTGCTGACAGGCTGGTCGGTCGACCGTGACGGTCGACCGCACCAAGGACCGGTCGACCGTTGCGGTCGACCGACGTGCACAGACGTGCACGTCTGTTAGGCACAGACACGGTCGACCGGGACGGTCGACCGAGTTGAGAGCTCTGCTCTCGGGTTTTATCGGTCGACCGGGCCGGTCGACCGCTGTTGCCCAACGGTCATATTTCTGACCGTTGGCGGTCGACCGGACCGGTCGACCGGCAGTCTGTCAGACTGCCAACTCAGCCTAACGGCTAGTTTTGTATAGGGGCTATATAAACCCCATCTCTTTGGGGATTTTGGCCAAGTTTTCTAAGAGAAAAATTTTCAGTTTTCTGAAGTGATTAAAAGAGTTTTAAAAAGAGTTTTTGGGCTTTAAACTTCTCATCTCTATTTGTTTTGGGTTTTTGGAAAATCAAAGAAAGCTAGGGTTTTGGGAGATTGTATTGATTTGCTTTTTCTATCTTCTACAAGTGATTTCGCAAGAAGTTTTTCTTTGTTGCTTGTTTCCAAAAACACCTTGTTTCCACACTTGAGCTATCTTCTATCCTAAACTATTAGGATCTTGTTTTTGTGGAAAAAGATAAGAGAAAAAGAAAGAGAAGTGTTGGAGGTTGTTTGTTGTAAACCTCATAGTTGTAAACACCCTTATACTTGTGAATCCCTCTTCGGTAGAGGTGATCGGGTGATTGTGTTGTGGATCCCTCTTAGGTAGAGGTGATAGTGTTTGGTTGTGAGCCTCTTCGGTAGAGGTGTGTAGATTGGTTGTTGTATTGGCTACGGGCCTTACCCTCGGTTGTGAGGTGGTTGTTTGAGAGAGGAGTTTGGTACTCCTAGAGTTGTAAGAAATCCTCTTTGGTAGAGGTTCCCTCGGTGGGAGTTGAGATAGTGGAAATCCTACACGGTGGTGTAGGCGGGGATGTAGAGCAAGGTGCTCGAACCTCGAAACAAATCTCGTTGTTTGCGTTTGCTCCCATTGTCTCTCTAACTCTCTCTCATTTACTTTGTGCAAAGCATCATCCTTCATATCATACCATATTTGCTTGTGTTGTGCATAATTCATATTGCCTTGCATTATTTCATATTGCTATATCCTCTATTGCTTGGCTTGATTGTGTGTGCACATTGTGAATTGCTTGTGCGTTTGTGCATCACCTATACTCATCCAACAAGAGCTTCACATAGCGCCTCAACCCATATCTAGGGGAATCAAGAGGAGTTAGTCCAGAGCCTCGCAAGGGGAATTCGGCTACACTTGTTGGATTGTATTAAGTGTGTTGCAAGATTTGCATTAGCTTCCGCATTTAGCGCACTTGGTTTGCATTTAGTTTAAAAGATCATTAGATTAGCAATTACACCTATTCACCCCCCCTCTAGGTGTTTTACAGTACCAAGCCATTAGGTACGTATAGGGAAGCTCAATCCGGGGGTTGGGAGTCTTTACTCTTGGCCTCCCCTCCGAGTCAACCTCCGGTCTACCTTCTGAGACGACGATGGCCTCCACTTTACACAGGCTCTGAGCCAGAGCCCGTAATCCACTTTGGATTCCGGCCACCATTGCCGGAAGGAGAGCGATGGACCTGCCATAGGCCAACAAGACTGCCGGGTATACCACATCGCAACAATCACTTCATGCGGCAGTATCGGTACTACGCAGCGCTTCAACCACAGCATGAGAAAGCCCGCCAATAATGCCCGGTCAGAAATGGGGACCCGGGCTTGATGATTGAAACTTTCAAAAACCGTATCAAGTTTGAAAGTGTCTTCATTCGACTCTGTGGTATAAGAACTTACAGAGGCATCAATCCTCTCGGTGATTTTCTCGTAGGAGCTGGGAGCTAGAATGGTCACTGAGTGATCTTTCTCAGTTATACCATTAAACAGGTAGCTCGCCCAAGACATCTGCTTCACTCCCCTAGTCCTCCAGGAGGTTATTTGACCGCAGATGTGGAAGTGACACAACACTTCCAAGTAAGTCTCATATATCTGAGGGCACTCTTTCCTCAAGAGATGAAGCTCCTCAGAAGTTGGAACGTATTCTTCATAAGGGGCGTCTCCCATAACCAGCCCCGAAACTTCATATAGTTCATACAGGGCGAGCCCCGTCTCTCCGATTGGGGTGAAGAATGTCCCCGTCAAAGGGTTGTAGTGCTCTAGGATCCTATAAAAATTGTGGGAACTTTGCGGGATGCCATACTACACAGCCCTGACCGCATGACGCAATCCCACTTGTTCCAACAGAGCTCCGAGTTCGGCGAGGACAAAGCCCACCATCTTGCCCCACCAGGACTTATCGGAAGAATGAACCCACCCGAGCGGGCGGAAGTCAATTGGAAATTCACCCCTTACCTTCATGAATTGATTAATGAAGGTAGTGTTGAGCCGAGGGGTTCCCCTACTGGGTATTCAGGCCTGAGTAATCCAGGAAATAAACCAAAAATTTCCTTCCCATGTCTGCCAGAGTGTACAGTTTTGGTGCCTAGTATGCCAAGGGAGACACCGGGGACAGATCGGGTAAGCTCCCATTCCATTGCTCGGTGGACAGACATGTGCTGGAGATAGGATAAGGGATACATTCTCTCCATATTGGAAAGAAAAAATTTCCTATCCCCTATCTGACGAAGCCACTTGTAATCGCCGTCATACAAGATGCTACTATCCTCGCCAATGTTGTCCCCAAAGAAGAAGACGGGTTTCCTTAACGGAGTACGTGAATCCGTCTCAAATTCTCCGTCGGTCATAATTTCTCAGAAGGTCCTCATGTCGACCTTAGAGATCCTCTCCCTTCGCTCCTTCAACTTGTCAGTAGTCACAGGAGCAGTCTTCTGCAACACGAAGGTTAAATTGCGGTCAGCACCACCTACGTGCCCAAAGTGGCACTTTTTGGAGAGAGAATTAGAGGAATATCTCACTGCAAAGAAAATGATTAAATGTTTACAACTCGAACGCAGAAATAAACCCAGACGCGGAGATCATCAAAATCTGCATCCAGATCCAATGATCGTAAGGCTAGTATGGAGCCCGCGTTTTAAAAAATCCAAGACTTATGAAAAATTTCTAAGTATTGGACTCAGACGCAAGGTTCATGAGGACCAGCATTTGATTTCACAAGACGCAAGAGTCATAAAAAAATCTGCGTCTGAATCTTTCACACTTAGAAATATTCTAAGTGTTGAATCCAAAATGCAAGGTTCATTGGGGCCCTGTGTTCAACAAGTAGACGCAGATTCGAGCAGATAAAAGAAGCAGAGGTCATCAAACCTGCGCCCTGTTGATCGACTCAAAAAACTGCGCCTGACGATTAAACACGGGCTTGAGCCCGCGTTGGCGGTTCACATTCAAAAGGAATTTAAGAGTTAAAAGAACTCTGTAAAACCCTTTTAATGGTGAAAATCAAGTCCGGTGGCTTTTTATACATGAAATAGGGGTTTCCTGCATGGAGGAACCGCCCATTTGAGTCTCAGGAATGATGGCCTTTGAAGACGAAGCAGTATGCTTAGCCTTTGGTGCCATTGTGATCGAGGATTCGATGTTCAATGAAAGAAACGAGGAGAATAAAGAAAGCTTCTTTCTCAAGCCCTAACAGATGCAAACGAAGAAGAAGGAGAGTCTAATGATGACTCTTAAAGAACTGTTGCCTTTTATAGGCACAGTGATTCGCAAAGATAAGCGGCGCTTGGCTCGACGCCTAATCACCGCCTGACGCGTGAAAAGCGCATTAAATGCAGCATGAAGTTCACACGCCAAAAAGAAGGTGTCCCCTCAATTCTACAGGACACGTGGCAACATACTCATGGCACGGATTCGCATCCAACAGTCGCGTCTTCATCTCTAAAGACGCGTCCCTTCTCAACACGGTTAGAGTTGCGTCCGAAAAGCCGCGTCTTCATTCCAAAAGACGCGTCCCTCCGAAGATCGCATCTTTTCAACCCGGCCAAAGTCGCGTCTACCTCATGGAGTAACAGTCGCGTTTTCATCCCAAAAGATGCACTCCTATAGAAGGCGTGTCTTTAAAGCACTATTACCCCTGCGTCCACAGAACTGGTGTTCAGTCCTTGCTTCTGCAATTCAGTTCAAAAGTATACTGGCACAAGCAGATGACTGTCCATCCCTGTACACCAACGACAAACTCAAAGCATCGGGGAGGTTTAGACTGTGTATCTAGACACTCAACACGATCAGTTTTGGCGGCTTCAAAGAGTTCCACAGTACACTCACGAAGGCCATACTCCAAATAAGATCAAGCCCGGAGCATTGTCAGTCCAATCATGAGAAGGGTGAATTCAGCTAGAGTCCAAAGTATTTCAAAATCCGTCCCAGCTAACTGCGGAATATCGAAAACTTTGGAGGGGGTTCTGTAGGCTGTCTAAAAATAATTAAGACAAGTCGTCAAAAGCAGAGTCCCAAACTCCAGACGCAGGTCGAAACTCGCATCTCAGCAGTACTGCAGCACCAAGGCGCGCGGGTCAAAACCCGCGTCTCAGCCAGCACTGCAGCACCAAGGCGCGCAGGTCGAAAACCCGCGTCTCAGCCAGCACTGCAGCACCAAGGCGCGCGGGTCGAAACCCGCGTCTCAGCAGCACTGCAGCACCAAGGTGCGCAGGTCGAAACCCGCGTCTCAGCAGCACTGCAGCACCAAGGTGCGCAGGTCGAAACCCGCGTCTCAGCCAGCACTGCAGCACCAAGGCACGCGGGTCGAAACCCGCGTCTCAGTAGTACTGCGCACCAAGGTACGCAGGTCGAAACCTGCGTCTCAGTTATAACTTCCCTCGTTATGGGGTCAATCACCACCCACATAATGAGGAAGTTAACCCCCATTGTGGAGTATTTTTAGGGGGCACGTTCACCCCTGAAACCTCTATAAATAGCCCCATTGCTATGGAGGGTAAAAAAAAGAAGGGAAAAAAGAGATTTTTCAGGTCAGAGAAATCAAGGAGAAGAACTTGACTTGAGAGCTTCCACAAAGAAGGAAAGAGAGTTTAACTATTCAAGTAACTTGCTGCGCACAAGTTAATCTTTGCCTGCAATCTCTTTGAGATTTTTGGTCGACAGAGCTGTGTTACTCCATCCACCATCCAAAGAGAAATCCCCAAAAGTTCCTGACGTTCACCCGGTCAACGGAAAACAAGATTCACTTTTCACCGCCACCTGAAGAACCCAGCATTAAACAAAGGGAGGATTCAAGACTCAATATCCTCCCTCCCTTGTAGTCGGAGTATAAGTCCGTTGTAATTTTTCAATTGATTCAAGAAAACTTTACGCGAATTTTTCTCCCACCAAACACATATGCTTTGTTATCATCAAAATAAGAAATAGGTGATTGTAACCTTGGGCCAACAATGCCCCCATGGCAGTCTAACCAGTTAGGAGTCGTCTAGGTCTAAGGTTTGCCCTAACTTAGACTAGATTTTTCTTTATTTGTTTATTTCTTGTTTTGTTTTTAACATCTTAGTGATATGGATTATAATTACAATTATTCTTATGCATATAATGATCCATACTTCACCCCGATCTCTTTTGACTCGGATATTACCAACCTGACATATCATAACTTTAACTAACAAAGTATGCCAAATTGGTCATATCTGAACTAATACATGCCCAGTCCCAATATTATGAACAAAAAATAATCATCACTACTCTTTACAGAGTCAATGAGGATACAATTTTATTATCTACCACCATTCCAACATTCAGCTTCAAATTTTCCTAGTCATGATCAACCCATAGAAAAATCTAAGGTGATTAAGAGTATAGAAGCCAGATTGAGTCCTAAGAACAAAAGCTGACCAAGAATCATGGTGTCTTGGAGACTTTGACCAAGATTCACTTTCACCACATTATCTTGAACTTGACCAATACCAATCCTTTGACAAATTGACAAGTTTTCAATTTAATGAGATTGAACTTGAATGTGAATGTGACCTTGATTCCCAAACTTGTGATTCAGTTCCCATCTTTGAATCTGCGTTGACTCCAGTATCCTTGCCTAATTTGGGCCAATTTCTCGAGCCAACATTTATTTTCATAGATCTAGAAATTGAATCACCAATTTTAGATAGTCACATTCCACTGATGGGAAGAGAATGTGAATTTCAATTCTTTGATTTATACTCAACTCTTGAACTAAAACCGACTCTTGAACCCAAAATTTATTTCCCCAAGTTAGTATTAGTTCCCAATTTTTTTATTTCAGAGCCCAAATCATCTATTCCACAAAATCACATTCCATTATTGAACTAAGATATTGACCATAATGACTCAGTGATGATTTTTCAAGACTGATCATGTAAAGGAAATAAGTTTTATGATAGGATCTTTTATGATTCAATTCATATTGGGATTGTAATATGTAAATAGAAAAGAGATCAATTAAGATGGGTTCCGTGAAGCACCACATTATCTTGATTGGGTAGCGACGCTTGGCCCAATCTGACTACCACTGAACCACCACCGTAAGGTAATATTTTCTTTCTGTTTCTTTTTTTTTTTCATGCATTTATGCATTCACTCATACATTAAGGACAATGCATGAGATAGGTTTGGGGGAGAGTTCTAACATAACATTGATTTTTCTTTGTATTAAATTTTTTTTAACATTTTCTTTGCTTTTAAAAACTTTTTGAAAAGAGAAACAATATTTTGACCTATTTTTTGTAAGAAATTAAGTCAATTTTAAGGAATAGGAGAATCATAATTAGGATTTCTTATACTTGGTCAAAATAAGATTATTTGTTTAATTTCTAGAGTTAGGAAGAAAATTTAGAAAAGCAATTTAGCCTTGATTTTTACCTTGATGAGATACGCAGACTTCATATACTTATACACTTATGATTCAAAAATAAAGATTCTTATGCCTTATTAAAAAAAGAAAGAAAGAAAGAAAAAAAGAAAAATATATATATCAAAAAACTCTCTTGTTAAGCTGGGTATTTGTGCCTCATAAAGTATAAGTATTCATGCCTAAAGTGGTCCATTTAGTTTTGTGGCCTTGTTTGCTCGAGTTCTCAAGTCTTTGGGGTATTTTCTCACCCGGTGCCCTAAGTCCGTCTGATTTGGGTATCACCGACTAAAGGCTTATTACAGGACAGATTAGAAAGCCTAATAGAACTAAGAAATAATACAACTAAAAATATAAAAAAGAAAAATAAATAATGCATAAGAGTTAGAGTTAAAGAACCCCGAGTCAAAATTTCACTGTCACAAAGGTGCATATGACTTAAGGTAAAGTAATAGACTAGATGAGAAATATAGTTTGACTCCTTACCTTGATTGATAACAAGTTTTTGAATAGAGACTAAATTTAGGAATGAAAAGTTCGATTTTTCTATAACTTATAGATCACTTGAACTCTTACAATATTACTTCAAATATTTTTCTCTTTCAAAAATGCTTTTCGAAAATACTAACACTTTGTTTCTCTTTCTTTATTTTGTGGGTATAATCCACTAAAAATTTTCACGAGATAAAACTCATCCTCCAAGGGTAACCTAGCGGTTAAACGGTTTGTTGCACATGCTAAGTGCAACTGTGATTCCTACAAAAGTGAGTTAGGCTAGGTTAGTCCAATTTTACTTTTATTTGTTTTGCTCGAGGACGAGCAAAAGATAGGTGCGGGGGGTGTGATTGGTCACCAATATTACATATTTATTGTCGCATTCTGTCACGCCCCGCTTCTCAAATACGAAATACGGGTACGTGACGTGGCCAGCAGATACTCACGAAGAGTGAAATCTCTTCCATGAGTATCTTGGGTTGTCAATAACGAGCATGATAGCACACACACATGCATATACAATCAAGCGCAGGGATAAAATCACATATAAGAAAAACTGAATCATAAACAATATCATCCACTATATCTGAATATGACAAGTCAAGCAAGAAACTGTACTCACCGGAGAACAGCTGAACCAGAATATGATCTACGAACAACTCTCTATACCGGCTTTCTGATCTAAATACTGAAAAATAATATAAAGGTCCGTCAGAAGAGGACCAACAAGAGTACACGAAGGAAAAGAACAGTAAGAAGAGACTATGAAAATGTAGTAACAGTATGTAAGACATAAGAACAATATGTTTGGCAGTATCGAGAACTGAAAGTAATAATAATAACTGGAATAATCGAGAAGATAGATCATGTACAATAAGACTGTGCATGCATGGGGTGACATGTATATAATAAACATGAGACATCCTGGACAAGTAATTATCGTGTAACATAATCACAAGAACTCGAGATCATAAGATAAAATAACATGATATGTTCAGGAATGTCATGTAGCCAAGATAATACATGTCACATGAGTCTCAAGTGTCAGTATCTTGAAAATATGTGTCAGGTACTAGATCACTGAAGACAATGCAGGATATTATGCAAGTGCATATGTTTATCATGTTTTATTATCCTAACTAATGTAACCATCCTGTGCCACATCCCACTGGACAACTACATATCAAACAAGTGATGCGTTAATGGATCCTGATAACAGGGAAATAATTCATTGTACTCAGGAATCATGTAACATGTAATGACAGGAGCGCGCATAAATAATAAGATCACGTGTGGCATCCAAACCCACAAGTGGTCGCCCTTCTAAGCACACCTCCCTGGATTTTTCCAGCTACAGTCTCCCCAGTAACCCCGGCTTGGTTCTTTTTATTAATCAATGTAAATGCAAGATAATGCATGATTCAGTGTAACAGGATCAAGAATCGGTATCAAAACATTAGCATTAGATAGTAAACACAATGTGTATCAGCATTACGAGACAATGTAGCCAGTGGCAATATCAAGTGACAAATATATAGTTGTACAAGTGATACCAGATACATGCAAAGTAGTGCAAGTGATGTCAGTGTCATGTCATCCGAAGGTCATAATAAGTCAGTCTTGATCATATGTCCATAATCCAATAAGTATCCTCGAATAATTCCTCAAACTATAAAAGTTGATTTTCTCGATTAATTTCCAGTAATATCAGGATCACAATATCAATCGATATTTAATCTTTAACTATCAATCTTGCTTTATTGTTATCCAATTATCCTCAAGATCCAGATCATAGTATTTGTCACGATCAGTATATATTTAATGTCAATAAATTAGTCTACACACATACAAGCAATCATGCCAATTTAAGTTTGTTGCATGCATTGAACGGGATGCAAAACATGATACATAAGACAATATAAGCAGATTATGAATAACATCGAAATAGAAGAATTGTCTGTATAATCAGAGAAAGGAGAGATTAACGGGGTTACGAGAAAATACCGATAATAACGAACATAATATTGAGAGATAAGAGTTCAAAGATAATTTCTTGATTAACAGAAAAGTCAAAAGAAAGAGAATCGTGTACACTTGTCTGATGTCGTTGGAATCTGAATTCTCGTAACTGCAACCGGTTCTGGATAAAATTCGTAGCCTAAATATTATATGAATTAATTAGAGACTTGATGTTCTTATTTAGTGGTAAGTTAAAATAAGAAAGTAATTTTTACTATTTATTATAATTTGGTTGGTTAATATTTTCAAATAATTCAATTTTGAACTTATAGAAACTATTTAAAAATATACTTTCATGATAAAATACATGCATAAATAATAATTAATGTGAAATGTATACATATTACTGAATTATGAATTTTATATTTTTTTGCTATTTAGAAATTTATTAGTCATTTTTAAATAAATTATCATTGAATAGTAATTACAAAAAATATTTAATTTCTTGTTATTATAAGTATATTACACTCAAAATAATTTTACAGAGTCCCAAAATTAGTTTGTGATTTTATGTGAATTTTTTGGAATTTTCTATGAATTTTATAGAATTTTCTGAATTAAAATAAACTTAAAAATCAATAAAAAAGCTTAACGGGTCTGTTGCTATAGTAACGGGTCGCTACAGTAACGAGTTTGGGTCTGGGTTTGCTACAGTAAAATGCTACAGTAATCTACATATTTTATATTCAATGTTATTTATTTATTTATTTTTCTTTTATCGTTTTCTTTCATTCCTTTTCCTTTTCCTTTTTCTTTTTTTTTTAAAATGGGGCTGGGTTGGGTCTGTTGTACAGACCCGAACTGGGTCTGTTTGGCCAAACCCGCTGGCCTGCCTGACTAGACCTGGCCCAGGCCAGGTCTGGCTGGGCTGGCCAGACCAGGCCCGGTCTCGGCCTGGCCAGGGCCTGGCTCGCTCTCAGCCAGGCCCTGGCCGAGAGCAACAGCAGCTGCTCTCGGCTAGAGGCCGATAGCAACAACAAGGTTCTTTTTTTTGATTAAAATAAACTTTAAAAATAAATTAAAAATCATGATAATTATGAGACATGTCTTAGATGTTCCTATATATTTTGTTAGAATTTTAAAATAATTTTTTCGTGATGAAATTAGTGATTTAAACTAATGCATGCTACGTTGTTCGACGAAATGCCAACAAGAACTAAAATCTACGACAATATAAAATAACTTACCTAGAACGCTTCCCTTCAATCTGAATCTTCTTCCTCACATCCAGCCTCTCAAATTCTTGGGAGAGAAAGCACCCATGCTTACGCAAGTGGCGTGCGCTAGCTTGGTCGGTCTCCGATGGAGATCGTCGGAGAAGACGAAAGTAATGAAAGGTCGTCGAAAATGTCTTGCTCCACCCCAGTGGCACCGTTGGAAGGAGAGCACAGCCATGGGATGAGGGGCTGTTCTCAAGGGGCCAAGAGGATATGACATGGGGAAGTTACCATGGATGGAGAGGCCACGACTCCGATGGTACGGGGTGCTTGACGTCGGAGCTCCAGCGAGGGGAGTGTTGGCCCAAAGGCCTATTGCTCTAGTTTTGATGATGATTAACTCAGTAGTTATAGTTTACTAATAATCTTACGTTTATATACTTTCAGTTATTGACCAAGATATTAGTAGGTGTTTAGCTTCAACAAAGAAGTTTCGGAAGCTAACATGTGCAGATTCAAGAACTCGCGCGTCAAGATCGCATCTAGCACTCGGTTGGAGTCAAGCTCGTTGGATCGTGTTTGGATCGGGTCGTCTTGGAGATGTGGATCGACAAGAAGACTTCGGTTTGTGTTTAGATCTTGTGTAAAGATAGATAGTATTGATTTGCTCAAGTTCACATACACACACAAGTTTAAAGTTTATTGGTTTCGGTTTAACTAGTTTTAGATTTCATATCAAAACATAGATATATATCTTATATGTATATTGGATTCTATCCATATATAATATGCTTCAAATTTGTTTCAATATCATATTTTTATATCCAATACAAGCTTTGGAGAAAATGGTTTTTCATTTCATAAAACCAAGTTTTGGAAAATACGGATTTTATGTTTAAGCCTAATTTCTATATCACAAAAATAGTTCAAAATATTTGTAATATGTTTTGATTTTTAATCAAATATGTTTGTATATCAAAGTATATTAATGAACTTAACTTTGTAGAATTTATGAGAATTTATGAGATTTTATTGGAGTTAAAATAACAAAGTTTTCAATCCCTAATTACCAGCCAGATAAACTGGCGGTCGACCGATGTGCACGAGGGACGTGCACAGGCTAGCCATAGTAGGCTGGTCTACCGGGCGATCGACCAACTGATAGCACCCAACTCTCTTATGCTGGCCGGTCGACCAGGCGGTCAACTGACAGTAGGATTTCCTGCTGAGTTGTCCCCAACGGCTATTTTTTGGAGCCTATTTATATGGGACTATATTGGGCTATTTTTCACAAGATTTGAAGTGAATTTTCAAGCTAATTTTTCCTATCTATTTCATAGGTTTTCTCCACTTTTTTTAGAGCTAAAACTTCCATATCAAAATGAGAGTTTTCAAGAGTGGCTTTCAAAAGAGATTTCTTGAGTTTTTCACCACATCTCTATCCTAGTTTTTCTCACACATACTTGAGATTTTCATTGCCATATCTATCCTATAGGAGAGTTGTTGTGAGAGTGTTTTTAGGTGATCAAAGTGTTGAGATCACCAAGTGTTCATCTTGTATTTGAGGAGACGAATTTGCGGGTTCGTGTTGTTTTGAGTTCTAGTGAGAGCTCGTGTAGAGGTGCGACCTCGCAAGCTAGTGTGCTTGCGTGTGTTATTCTTGCAGAACAAGAGAGGGACTAGTGAGTCCAAGGAGTTCTAGTGTGAACTCATTTTAGGTGTTGCGGCACCGAATAATCCGGTAGGATCAATTTTTAGTGAAAATACTTCATAGTATTGAAGGCGGAGACGTAGAGTAAGGGTGCTCGAACCTTGAAACAAATCTCCCGTATTGCGATTGCTCTCTCTATCTCTCACTTGTGTTTATATCTTGCATGCTTACATTGCTTATCTATATGCTTGATATATCTTGTGCTTAAATTGATATATATGTGGGATTGTTTGTTCACACTTGTATTCAACCAAGAGAGCCATAGCGGCACCTCAACTCTTATCTAGAGGAATCTTGAGGAGATAATCCAGAGCCCTTCACCGAAAATTCGGCTATACTCTTGTGTTATACTTGGTGCGTTTAGCATAATAGTTTTTAGTTTGCTTAAATAGTTTTTAATTCCGCATTAATTCATCATTAGATTAGCTAGTCACCTATTCACCCCCCCTCTAGGTGACCTACAAGTGGCATCAGAGCTTGGTGCTCTTGATTTGGGTCTAACAACCCTGAGTTAAAGATCCTTTTTTTAGCTAATCACAATATTTGTTTACACACTCATGGATTTCATGACACCTCCCTGTTTTATATTCTTAACATCCAAACTTGAAAAGTTAAGATGTCAATGTACCTCAAAGCCTTAGGGATTCATATTTATCTTGCCACTATTAAAGATTCTTACCTTTTAAATGAAAAACATATTGAGGCTAACACAAAAGTCCTTCATGCTTTAAGGTCTACCTTAAATGATGAATATTTATCTAGGGTTGATAATTTTGATTAGGCTTTTGTAGTATAGAACACTCTAGTCTTCCTTGGTGAACAAAAGAAATACTATGCAGGGAGTGGCTTGGATGATGGAAGTGATGCTTCTAACGTATGCTATATGGTCCAAGGGGATAGCTCCCTTGAGGTAAATCTGAATCCGAGCTTGATGAGGATGTTGACATGTCATATGATGAGCTTGCTTTATCTTGTCAACAAATTCTTAAAAAATATGATGTGCTTAAAAAAGATAATAAAAGATTGAAAAATAAATATGAATATATTTCAAAAGAAAATGATGCTTTGAAAAAGGGAATATTTTCTTATCTTCTAAATTAAATGATCTTTGTGAAGGAAATAATTCTTTGAAAAATAAAATTAATTTGGTGGAAAAAGAAAAAGAAATTGTTTTGGAAGAAAACAACTCTTTGAAAAGAAAAATTGTTTCAAAAGAAAAGGAAAATATTTCTAAAAAGAAAAAGGTTGTTGATTCTCATTCTTACCATGCTCTTCATGCTACTATCAATAAAAATCAGATTCAAGTTTTGAAAAATAAAATAAATTGTTTGAGCACAACTTCGAGTAATTGTTTATTTAATCATTCTAAATTGAAAACCTTGTTACAAAAGAAACAAGCTCCACATGTTCATACGCATACCTCACAGCATACATATGCACATTTTGCACATCATGACAACTCATTCTCATATGCATGCTAGATTGTACAAATGTACACATTGCGGCCGCAAAGGCCATTTAGCAAAATTTTATTTTGATAAGGTAAATTCTCTAATTTAGCTAATAAAAATATTTGGGTTTCTTATGATGCTGACCCCCGTGGATCCAAAAGAAATGGGTACCAAAATCTTCACCTCTTGTGTTTGATATAGGTATGGGCTCTCACATGACGTGAGAGGTATGGTACCTTGGTGGTGGATGCATGAGCTTGATGGACACTACAATTGATGCATCACTATCAAGGATGATTGGTGGGAGGACCACCATGTTTTGGAGACTTAGAGAATAGTTCATATAGTTTGGTAACTATCTCCAAACTCCCATTTAGTTTACATGCTTTCATATAAATATTTTTTAGTATGTTTTGGTTTTGTACTTCATGAGGTGAATACTTGTTTAGATGTAGTTTTCATTAAAACTTGTGTATATACTTGTACAAGTAGTGAGCTACACTTAATTATTATATGTTTGTCCTTTATTGCTTATTTGTACTCATTACATATACATGTATAACCTAGTTTTGATGATTCTTTCATTTATACTTATCTTTCATATCTTTGTACATGCTTTGCTTCATATATATGCTATTTTTGTCTAAAACTAATAAATATACATGTATACCCTTGAGTCACTTGCCTGCATGCAAATTCTATTATGGACTCATTTATGTCAAGGATATGTATGTATATTGTTAGTTTTGATAGAACAAACATATACCTTGAAGTTTGTTTAGTTTTAATAAAAAATGAATTTTATGATGATTTGATGTTTTGAGCTTTATTTTCATGAATATGCTATTCACATGATTTTTGTGTACTCACATTTTTTTTTTTACTCATGACTTTGTTTCATGAACACATTTTTGAGCTTTATAGATCTTGAGTGATAATTTTTATGTACTTAGTAATGAATCATGAATATATGAGTTGTTTTCATATTTTGAAGGATCTTTAACTAGCTTTTCAAAATTTACCTTAAATTAGTTATTTATTCTTTATTTGGTAGTGTTCAATTTACAACTATTTTCAAATCTTATTTTTGAAAACTGCTACCCCTTAAAGGGCGGTTTGGATGCGCGACCATGCCTTATATGCTCAAATTGAAAATCTTTTTAATATGTGAATGAATAGGATGGTAGTTATGAGTTCTACACATGATCTTCATATTATTTCATCTTTGTATACTCATATATGTTTTCTTATATATGTATGTTTCAAAATATCAATTAGTATCAATTTCAATTGATCTATTCTTTTTCATACATATATACATTTTGATTGTGCTTGATTTATAATATCCTTACATGTTTAAAGCACAAATTATATTTATGCTAAGCTTGACTATTTATTAAATGTAAATTGGTATCTTTATAAGCTTTAGCATTGTTTTCAATTGGTATTTCAATTAACATTTAATTGGTATCAAAATATATTTCATATTTTACTTTTCAATTGATATCAATAATTTATAAGATATTTCTGGTGGTATCAATAACCTACAAGTGATATCTTAAAATTTTGTTTATTTACAAGTGGTATCTCAAAATTTATTCTGTTGACTTAAGAGATTTCAAAATTTGTTTTAAAGTGATTTCAAAATTTCTTGACATATATTGCCTATATGCAAGGGGAGCTTAACATCTCTTCTATATATAGATTCATGTTGAGTGTATCTTATATTGAGGAGCTTGACATCTCTTCTTTATATGGTACACGTGTGTAGGGGGAGCTTAACATCTCCGCTTATACATGTATATTATGCTTTATGTGGGTTAGGTTTTGTCATCCCTTCTTCATGTAATTCATGTATGCAGGGGGGCTAACTTCACGTCTCTCTTCTTCATGAATGTATATCGCATATATATCTTTATGTTTGATTTATTTTTGCCCCTTTGTTGATGAATTGACAAAAAGGGAGAAGAATTTTGAGAGTTTATATATGCATGTTTATTTTCTTGTTTATGCATATATGTTTTGTTTATACAAAAAGGGGAAAAGAATTTGGTGAGTTTATGCATGTTTATCGCTTTGTTTATGCATATATGTTTTTGTTTAGTTTATGCACTTCATTGAATATCTTTTTGTTTATTGCTATGCATGAATAAGGGGGAGCTTCTATGAAGCTTAACTTTAATCCATGCATATATAACTCCATAAGTTTCGTCATCATCAAAAAGGGGGAGATTGTTGGCCCAAAGGCCCATCGCTCAAGTTTTGATGATGATTAACTCATTTAGTTATAGTTTACTGATAATCTTGTGTTTATATACTTTCAGTTATTGACCAACATATTAGTAGGTGTTTAGCTTCAATAAAGGAGTTTTGGGAGCTAACACGTGTAGATTCAAGAGCTCGCACGTCAAGATTGCATCTAGCATTCGGTTGAAGTCAAGCTCGTTGGATCGTGTTTGGATCGGGTCATCTTGGAGATGAGGATCAACAAGAAGACTTCGGTTTGTGTTTAGATCTTGTGTAAAGATACATATTATTGATTTGCTCAAGTTTAAATACATACACAAGTTTAAAGTTTATTGGTTTCGGTTTAACCGGCTTTGGATTTCATATCAAAAACATAGATATATATCTTATATATATATTGGATTCTATCCATATACATATGCTTCAAATTTGTTTCAATATCATGTTTTTGTATCCAATACAAGTTTTGTAGAAAATGGTTTATTTCAAAAATCTAAGTTTTGAAAATACAGATTTTATGTTTAAGCCTAATTCCTATATCACAAAAATAGTTCAAAATGTTTGTAATATGTTTTGATTTTTAATCAAACATGTTTGTATATCAAAGTATATTAATGAACTTACTTTTGTAGAATTTATGAGAATTTATGGGATTTTATTGGAGTTAAAATAACAAAGTTTTCAATCCCTAATTACCCAACCAGACACACTGGCGGTCGACCGGACCAGTAGTCAGTCGACCGGACCGGTCGACCGATGTGCACGAGGGACGTTCATAGGCCGGCTAAAGTAGGGCGGTCGACCGACTGAAAGCACCCAACTCTCGGGTGCTGGCCGGTCGACCGGGCGGTCGACCGGCAGGCTTGGCCAGTCGACCGGGTGGTCGATCGATGGCACAACGGTCAGAAATCTGACCGTTGGCCGGTCGACTGGACAGTCGACTGACAGCAGGATTTCCTACTGAGTTGTCCCCAATGGCTAGTTTTTGGAGCCTATTTATATGAGACTGTTTTGGGCTATTTTTCACAAGATTTGAAGTGGGTTTTCAAGCTAGTTTTTCTCATCTATTTCAGCGGTTTTCTCCACTTGTTTTAGAGCTAAAACTTTCATATCAAAAGGAGAGTTTTCAAGAGTGGTTTTCAAAAGAGATTTCTTAAGTTTTTCACCACATCTCTACCAAGTTTTTCTCACACATACTTGAGCTTTCCATTGCCATATCAATCCTATAGGAGAGTTGTTGTGAGAGTGATTTTAGGTGATCAAAGTGTTGAGATCACCAAAGTGTTCATCTTGTATTTGAGGAGGCGAACTTGCGGGTTCATGTTGTTTAAAGGTCTAGTGGGAGCTCGGTGTAGAGGTGCGGTCTCGACAAGCTAGTGTGCTTGCGTGTGTTATTCTTGCGGGAACAAGAGAGGGACTAGTGAGTCCAAGGAGTTCTAGTATGAACTCGTTGTAGGTGTTGCGATATCGAGTGATCCGATGGGATCGATTTTTAATAGAAATCCTTCATAGTGTTAAAGACGGGGACGTAGAGCAAGGGCGCTCGAACCCAGAATCAAATCTCCCGTATTTGTGATTGCTCTCTCTCTATCTCTCACTTGTGTTTATATCTCGCATGCTTACATTGCTTATCTATATGCTTGATATATCTTGTGCTTAAATTGATATATGCATTGGATTGTTTATTCACACTTGTATTCAACCAAGAGAGCCATAGCGGCACCTCAACTCTTATCTAGAGGAATCTTGAGGAGATAGTCCAGAGCCCTTTACCGGAAATTCGGCTACACTCTTGTGCTATACTTGGTGTGTTTAACATAATAGTTTTTAGTTTGCTTAAATAGTTTTTAATTTCGCATTAATTCATCATTAGATTAGCTAGTCACCTATTCACCCCCCCTCTAGGTGACCTACAGGGAGGAGGCACGGGCTGCGACCATAGCCGAAGGTGGAGAGTGGATTCGGCCAAGTGGAGGTTTGGATGATGATTATGGCGCTCGCAGGAGGAAAGCAAGGAGTGGTAAGCCATAGAGGGATGCATGGAGGAGGAGACTTGCGGTTTATATAGAGGAGGGGGAGAGAGTAATGTAAGTGAGAGATAGTGGGAGAGAGGGGGACGTGAGAGAGAAGGGAGGAGGCAGGTGGAGGGCGTGGGGGACGTGGTTGCAGTTGAGAGGAAGAATGGAGGACATGGGGATAAAGAAGAGGAAGCAATTGGAGAACGTGGTTGTGTGGGTGGATGAGAAGATGAACTAAATAATGTTTAAATAAATATATGTCCCTTGGAAAAACAAGCCAAATTAGCCTAGTGATGTCAGCGCAAAGATGAGGGGGGAGAGGGGCATAGTTTCGAATCTGAGAACATCAAATAAAACTTACTGGTTTGGTTTGTTTCAGAACTATAAAGGGTAGAAATGAAGACTGGTTTGGTTTTGTTTCAGAATTATAAAGGGTAGAAATAAAAAACATTTAAACAAATTATGTGGCATTCCCCAAGTGGCCATGTGGTTGAGACTTGTGAAATTGGTGGCCGGATCAGGGATTCGAATCTGATAACTCAAAAAAAAGATTTTTCTGTTTATATTTTTATTTATTTTCATTTTAATTTCATTTTTTCTTTTTGATTAAATATTTAAGCATTATTTTATTGGATTAAACTCTATTAATTCAAAAAAAATCCTCAAACATTCGCAAAACAGAAGATGTCATCCTAAATATTGTTGTGAAGTCAGATTTCTAAAATTCACCATCGATTATTGATTAGTCACATATATTGCATATACATTATCACCTTACCATACTTTTTAGCTAATAAATCCTTTTAACAAGTCTTCTTCTTCTTTGTTTAATGTAGGCCCAATTGCTAAAAGAAAGGAATGAGAAACAAGCCCAAAAGCCCACCAAATTCTGATTTAATTCAGAATAAATTCAAAATCAAGGAATCAGGGCAAATCTTGGCATATCAGAGAGGTTGAAAAGAATCCTCCCTGAATCAAGCGGTTGAAGCCAACAATCAAAGACTGTTTCATCAAATCCTGAAGCTGCAATGAGAAAACCAGCAGAAAATATGGGCAAATCACCAAACCGGAGCATTCCACCAATTGGGTGTGGCCACATGGCCACACAGGGCCGCGGAAACGCGGCGCGGCCTTGTTATGTCAGTTGGGGGAGCGTTTGCTCCCCCAACCTTCCCGGGATCTCTTCCTTCTGGTTTTTGCCTATAAATACCAGTTTCAACAGAGCAAAAAAGAGCGAAGATTAGAATTAGAATTTTGTTTATATTTTAAGGTTTAGGCTCTTTGTTAGGTAGTACACAAGTTGTATTTTTATTTTGCAATTTGTAGTTCAATACAAATACTTGTGAGAGAGAGGAATTGAGTGCTTATACTTGAAGATTGAACTGACATCAATACAAGAATCGAGCTGCTTTTTCTTCCACTCATTTACGGTATGTCTTGCGTTATTTTCTTGCACTTTTCTTTGTCTTCTATGAGTAGCTAGATCGGTTTTCTGGGCTCACTGTTGTACCTCTCTCCAGTTCTTCTTCTCTTCTGGTTTTAATGAAAAAGACCCAATGAATCATTTACATGCCTTACTTAAAGCCTTTCTTCTTGAAAGTGTTCTTGAAGGCACATGAGGATGGGTTTGGATTTTTAAACTCTTACTTCTTTTTTTATGAACGTTTCTTGAACTGTTTTTACTTCATACTTGCTTCTTCGCGCTTGATGATTTAACATTCGATTCGAAACGATTTTTCAAAGAAAAGAGTGAACTCTTCCAACCATCTTATGTGCTTTACTTCAAACTTTCTAAAGTCAACTTTAAGTTTTGCTTATGATCAAGTTGAGATACTTAGGATTTCAATAGAAGAATAAATTGTTGAGTAGTGAGATAGTGAGCCCAAATTTTCTTCCTTATTATAATCAACCAAACAATTTTCGAGCTTTTTAAATCACCTTCTCCAAAACCTTCTCTAAAGTTGCAATTTCTCTTTTAATCATCTCCTTCTTTCATTCTCTTTTCAATTAAAAAATGAGCACAATTCTTTGCTATTAAATGAAACACCGAAAAGCTTTCATCGCATTCCTCCTCGTGAACACGACCCGTTAGCCACAAGCTACACGGTAAATTCTTAACTCTTTGATTGTTCTTTCATTTTAGCAATCAATTTTTGGCGCCGTTGCCGGGGAGGGAACGGTGTGTTTGTTTTTTAACAAGTTTTGTGTGTTGTTTCAGGGACTTGAAGATTCAGATGTAGCATTCAATCTTTGCAAGAGAAGACTTGCAAATTCTGTGCCCCTACTCTCGAAAGTAGGAAACATAATTTCAAGAAATTGCGTTGCAAAAGTTTGAAATTTCATTGGACTACTAAAACTCTTTTTTGTAGGACATATTGCTCGCAAAAATTTAAGTTTTTATACGTTATATTCTTGTTATTTCTGCTATCTACCATCCCTGTTTTAATCCAACAGTAATTTGAGTGATTGTTAATTGCTTAAAAAATATTTAGACTTGCATTCTAGGCATTTGTCTAATTACGTTTACTTTACAATTACTGTTGAAGAGAGCTGAAGACAAGGTACGTATGCATAGCATATAGTTTAGGAAACATTCTTGGGTGATATTTGCTTTTGAATGCTACTTTTCTATATCTTGCACACTTTGCACAATTAACTCTAAGGGCAAAACCCAATTCAAGATAAGGTGGGGAAGTCATTACCCTTCCTTAGCCCACAAACCATCTCCAAGAACGCATAACCTAAGCCTAAGTAAAATCTGATAGACGTTGGCCTTAGGACATCTCGAACTCACTAGGAGATTATCCTAAGGGGGAAGGTGTTAGAATTTGACTCCTGCCAAATCAGTGTCTAGGAAGGGGATTGAGGGCCGAAAGCCCGAAGGTTGGTGGTTACTTAATTAAGGAACGTCTTTGATGGATAACCTCCCACCAATCTTGTCCTGACCTGGCTGATTAGCTTGTGATCAAAGTCTACATTATACCTCCTGTAGACAATCAACCAGTTTGGAGTTGTCTAGGTCGAGGTTACCTTAGATTAGGCTTGGTTGATTACTCTTGTTGACTGTTGATAAACTTGTTTGTGATTGTGATTGTGATTGTGTTTGTGTATGCAAGTGTGGTCAAGAGACCCTAATTCATCTAGGTTGACTAGAAACACATCACCACCCAAGTTTGAACCAAGACCAGATCCGGTAATGGCTCAATCAACATCATTGCAGGATAGGTTCTACCACATTAGAACCTCACTTCCATCTTGCATTCTACTTCCATCGGTTGGTGAATACAATTTTAAGCTCAAGCCTCAATTCATCAACACACTCCCCAAGTTTGATGGCTTAGAGTCCGAAGATGCTTACTTCTTCATAAGAGAATTTGAGGAAGTATGTCTAATGATGAAAATCCCACACCTTGTAGACGATGCTATTAGGTTGAGATTTGTCCCTTTCGCACTTAAGGACCTAGCAAAGAAATGGCTTTATAGCTTAGCGGCCGGTTCTATCACATCTTGAGATGGTTTCATCAAGGTCTTCTTGAAGAAATTCTATCCAATTCATAAGACCGCTCTCATTAGGAAGACAATCATATAATTCAAGCAAGAACCGAGTGAACCGTTCTGGAGATACTTTGAACGCTTTAAAGACCTCCTTGTCCAATGTCTACATCATGGAATAGAGAAATGGTGACAATGCCAAATTCTTTATGACGGTTTAGACTATTCTACCAAAACCCTCTTAGAAAGTATGTGCCAGGGGGATTCTTGCAGAAGGACGAAAATGAAGGATGGGATTTGTATGAAAACCTAGCTGAAAAGACCATCCAATGGGAACCTGCCAGTGAGACCTCTAGGAATCCAAACTCCATCTCTTCAAAAGAAGGTCTCCATTCTACCGAATCATCCATAGCTAATGAGGCTAAGTTAGCTAACCTAGCTAGAAGACTGGAAGCTCTAGAAACGAAGGAACCAAGTCCAGTCAATCAAGTCAGCCCAAACCAATTTCCAACTCCGGGATGCGCTTACTGTCAAGCCATGAATCATGTGTTCCAGGAGTGCCCTGTGTTTCAGGCTCAGCAACAATACCATGAACCGATGAATGCGGCCTTTTCAAGGCCGAACAATAATCCTTACGCGCCAACGTACAATCCTGGCTGGAGAAATCACCCTAATTTCTCATGGAGCCAAAATAACAATGACCATTCACGATCAAATCATGCTAGCCACTTCCATCATGCCAATAATTCTTCCAATCATCATCCTAACTTTTCCAATTTCTATAATAATTCTCCCAACCATCCACCTAACTTTTCAAACTATCAACAGAACTTTCCCAACCAAGCTCCACAATCCTCCTTTCAGAATCCTCAACTAGAAAGGAGAATGACTGACTTTGAAAGAAACATGGAAAGATACATGAAAAACTAAGATTCTCTCATGCAAACTATACAGAGGTTAGAGGTTCAAATGAGCCAACTAGCCACTCCACAGAATGAGAGATAGAAGGGTAGTTAGCTAATAACCAATCCGAGAAATTCTCAACAAGCTCATTTGGCTGAGGATAATTCATTAAATCAATGTAATGCAGTTCATACATTAAGGTCAGGAAAGAGAGTTGATAATCAAGTGTCAATGCCAACCAATCCCATTCAGCACAACCACAATCAAGCATTCACCTCATCTAATCCAAATCCTTCCAATTCTGACGAATCTGAAAAAGATAAGTCAACCAGTCAGGTGCACCAGCCTATAATACAATTTCCTAATAGGCTGAAAAACAACAAGCAAAATCCACACATGGACAAGATAATTGAGATATTTAATCAAGTGAAGATAAATGTGCCACTTCTTGATGCCATCCAACAAGTCCCTTCCTATGCTAAGTTTCTTAAGGACATGTGCCCCAGAAGAGAAAGACTAATGTATCAAAAAAGGTCTTCTTAGCCACTAACATTAGTGAGCTACTATCGGGTCCGATCCCTATCAAGTACAAGGATCCAGGTAGTCCCACCATTGCCTGCACAATAGGAGAAGCCGAGATTAGTCGTGCACTTCTTGACTTAGGGGCAAGTATCAACTTGCTTCCATTCTCTGTTTATCAACAACTCGGGTTGGGCGATCTTAGTCCAACTCGAGTCACCATCCAACTGGCTGACCGTTCAGTAAAAGTTCCAAAAGGGGAGATTAATGATGTCCTAATCCGGGTAGGGGAGTTCATTTATCCTGTCGATTTCATAGTTCTGGAGACACAACCTGTGTCCAACTCCAATCATAGGGCTCAAACTCCTGTTATCCTAGGGCGACCATTCCTTGCTACTGCCAATGCCATCATCAATTATAGGAATGGGTCCATGAGGTTAACCTTTGGGGACATGACTAGAGAAGTCAATGTCTTCAATCTAGGAAAACAACCCCGCGATATTGAGGACCAAACATTTGAAGTCAACCTAATTGAGAACTTAACAAGTGAACATAGGGAAGAATTGGAATTAGAAACTGAGTGTGACTTCGGGTTAGAGTCTGACGACTTTAATCTTAATCAGGTTGTAGATTCTGATGTGAATTGGGCCTCGAACCCTATTTCACCAATAATGAAGCCAACAAATTTGACTAGTTCTTCCAGTGAGCCTTCCTCTTCCTTAGAATTGAAAGCCTTACCTGTGCATCTCAAGTACGTCTATCTAGACGAACAAGAGACCTTTCCTGTCATTATTGTCTCCCATTTAAATGACGGGGAAGAAGAAGATCTTAAAGCTATTCTAAGAAAACATAGGGAAGCCATTGGTTGGACTATGACTGATATAAAGGGATTAAGTCTGACTATCGTTCAACATCGCATTCATCTCAATGAAGATGCCACACCTAAAAGAGACCCGCAGCGTAGGTTAAACCCTATAATGCAAGAGGCTGTTCATGCTGAAATTGTAAAACTCTTAGACAATGGGATAATTTATCCCATTTCTGATAGCCAATGGGTCAGTCCTGTCCACGTGATTCCAAAGAAATCCGGTTTCACCGTAGTGGAAAACGAGAACAAAGAGTTGGTCCAAACTCGACTTCCCACGAAGATCCGAGTTTGCATCGACTATAGGAAGCTTAATGCTGCAACTCGTAAGGACCATTTTCCACTTCCCTTCATTGATTAAATGCTTGAACGTTTGGCGGGTCACGAGTATTACTGTTTCTTGGACGGTTACTCGGGGTATAATTAGATCTCTATTTCTCCTGAGGACTAAGAAAAGACTACGTTCACATGTCCATTTGGGACATTTGCTTATCGTCGAATGCCTTTCGGCTTATGCAATGCCCCAGCAACGTTTCAACGTTGCATGTTGAGTCTTTTCTCTGATATGGTAGAACAATTCTTAGAGATCTTTATGGATGATTTCTCCATCTACGGAGATTCATTCACTCAATGTCTCCACCATTTAGAACTTGTCCTCCAACATTGTGCTGAGAAAAATCTGACACTGAACTGGAAGAAATGCCACTTCATGGTAAAACATGAAATTGTCTTGGGTCATGAAATTTCTAAGAAAAGAATTGAAGTGGACAGAGCTAAAATTGAGGTTATTGCTAAGCTTCCCATGCCCAAATGCGTTAAGGACATTAGATCCTTCTTAGGACACGCTGGTTTCTACCGAAGATTTATCAAAATTTTAGCAAAATTGCTAGGCCTTTGACTAATCTGTTAGCTAAGGATGTGTCCTTCACTTTCGATACTGAATGCATAATTCTTGGGAGAACCTTAAGAGAGAGCTTATTTCTGCACCAATCATATCTGCACTGGATTGGTCTAAGCCGTTCGAAATCATGTGCGATGCTTCCGATTTTGCCATAGGCGCTGTCCTAGGACAACACATTGATAACAAGCAGCATGTGATTTACTACTCTAGTAGGACTCTCAACGATGCTCAATTGAACTACACTACGACTGAGAAGGAATTCTTGGCAGTAGTGTTTACCTTAGAGAAGTTTCATCCCTACCTACTAGGGTCCAGAACCACCATTTTCACCGATCATTCTGCGCTTAGGTACCTCATGATGAAGAAGGATGCCAAGGCCCGACTCATTCGTTGGATCCTCCTTCTTCAAGAATTCGATCTTGAGATTCGAGATAAAAAAGGCACAGAAAATGTCATTGTTGACCATCTCTCACGGATCCCTAATTCTCCATGCAATGAATTACCCATAAATGAGGATTTTTCTGATGAAAATCTCTTAGCTATCTCTAGGGAACCTTGGTTTGCTGATATAGTGAATTACTTAGTCACAAACCAAACTCCGTCTCATTGGTCCAAAAACGATATATACCGGTTCTTATCCCAAGTCCAGTATTTCTTTTGGAAGGAACCGTATCTTTTTAAGTACTGTTCTAATCAAATTATTGGGAGATGCATTCCCGATGAGGAGGTTAAGAGTGTTCTATCCTTTTGTCACGAACTTGCATGCGGTGGACACTTTGGTCCCTGCAAGACTGCTGAAAAAGTGCAAAAAGCGGGTTCTATTGGCCTACTTTGTTCAAGGATGCCTATGAATTTTGCAAGACGTGCCCTAGATGCCAAATGGTAGGAAGGATCTCAAAATGAAATATGATGCCCCTCAACCCAATTCTAGAAATAGAACTCTTTGATGTTTGGGGCATCGACTTTATGGGTCCATTTCCTAATTCATTTGGAAACCAATACATATTGGTTGCTGTGGATTATGTGTCCAAGTGGGTAGAAGCTATTCCTTGTAAAACTAATGATAACAAAGTTATCATAAAGTTTTTGAAAGAGAACATTTTTTCACGCTTCGAAAACCCTCGTGCTATCATCAGTGATAATGGCACTCACTTTTGCAATAGATCTTTTGAAGCTCTTATGCGAAAGTATGTCATAACTCACAAGTTGTCCACACCTTATCATCCTCAAACCAGTGGGTAGGTTGAGGTTTTCAATAGACATGTCAAGCTTATCTTGGAGAAAACTGTGAACCAAAACCGGAAAGATTGGTCCATCAAACTTGTAGATGCCCTATAGGCCTACAGGACCGCTTTCAAGACGATTCTAGGAATGTCTCCTTATAGGTTAGTCTATGGTAAAGCTTGTCACCTGCCCATTGAGTTAGAGCACCAGGCCTATGGGCAATCAAGCAGTTGAATTTCGACTTGACTAAGGCTGGTGACCTTCGGAAGTTACAAATTTCCGAATTAGAGGAGTTAAGAAATGAGGCCTATGAAAATGCTAGGATCACTAAAGATAGAGTTAAGATTTTTCATGATAAACACATCATAAGAAAACCTTTGTTCCTGGACAGAAAGTCTTACTCTATAATTCTAGGCTTCATCTTTTTCCAGGAAAATTGAAATCAAGATGGACTAGGCCATTCGTTGTAAAAACCGTGTTTCCACACGGTGCAGTTGAGATCAGTGACCCCAAGAATGGAAATGACTTTAAGGTAAATGGTCAACGTCTTAAACCTTTTTTGGAATCGGTGCCGGTAATGAAACAGCTATGGGTCTTTTTGACTCAGTGTATCGGTAACTTTCCTCTTTTCCATTTTATTTCATGCATCTATACATTTCTTTCATACATTGGGGAAAATGCATGAGATAAGTGTGGGGGAGGGTTCTAACATGAACATGACTTAAATAAATAAATATATATAATATATATAAAAAAGAAAAAATATATATATATAAAAAAAACTTTTTGAAAGGTTTGAATAATATTTTGATATATTTTTTTGTAAGAAATTAAGTCAATTTTAAGGAATAGGAAAATCATAATTAGGATTTCTTATACTTGGTCAAAGTCAGATAACTTGTTTGACTTTTAGGGTTAGGAAGAAAATTTGTAAAGTAATTTAGTCTTGATATTTACCTTGATGAAATATGCACACTAAATACACTTACACACTTTGGGTTTAAAACAAAGACTCTTATGCCTTATAAAAAAAAAAAAAATCTAATTATTGATTAGCTAGGTGCCTTGGCCTAAGCAAGCCTTGGTATTTATGCAAAAGATAATTAGATAAGTTTGAAAAAAATATATATATAAATCCTCTGATTAAGCTGGGTATTTGTGCCTCATGAAGCATAAGTATTCACGCCTAAAAGAAGTACATCTTATAAATAAAAACCTTGGTTTCGTGGCTTGTCTGCTCGAGTGTTTAAGTCCTTAGGGGTGTTTTCTCACCTGGTACCCTAAAACTGTCCGGTTTGGGTGTCACCGACTGAAGGCTCGTTACATGGGCAGATTAGAAGGCCTAAAGAAATTGAGGAATAAACTCCACCAAAAATAAATATAAATAAGGCATAGGAGTTAATGTTAAAGAACCCTTAGTCAACTTCACAGTCACGATGGTGCATACGACTGAGGGTAAATTAATAGACTAGATGAGAAGTACAATTTGACTCTTTACTTTGATTGATGACATGTTTTTGAATAGAGACTAAGTTTAGGAATGATAAATTTGATATTCCTATAACTTATAGATTACTTAAACTCTCACAAATATACTTCAAATATTTTCTCCTTTAAAAATGCTTTTCAAAAATACTAACTTTTTTTCTCTTTCTTTATGGATTTTGTGGGTGCAATCCACTGAAAATCCTCACGAGACAAAACTCATCCTCTAGGGGTAACCTAGAGGTTTAACGGCTTGTTGCACATGCTCAGTGCAATCGAGTGACCTGTGAAAGTGGTCTAATAATTGATTAGAATTAGTCTGATGTTTTGCTCGAGGGCGAGCAAAAGATAAGTGTGGGGTGTGATTAGTCACATATATTGCATATACATTATCACCTTACCATACTTTTTAGCTAATAAATCCTTTTAACAAGTCTTCTTCTTCTTTGTTTAATGTAGGCCCAATTGCTAAGAGAAAGGAATGAGAATCAAGTCCAAAAGCCCACCAAATTCTGATTTAATTCAGAATAAATTCGAAATCAAGGAATCAGGACAAATCTTGGCATATCAGAGAGGTTGAAAACCGGTTGAAAAGAATCCTCCCTGAATCAAGTGGTTGAAGCTAACAATCAAAGACTGTTTCTTCAAATCCTGAAGCTGCAATGAGAAAACTAGCAGAAGATATGGGCAAATCACCAAATCGGAGCATTCCACCAATTGGGTGCGGCCACATGGCCACACCAGGGCCACAAAAACGCGGCCCTAGCCGCGTTTCCGCGGCCTTGTTATGTCAGTTGGGGGAGCGTTTGCTCCCCCAACCTTCCCAGGATCTCTTCCTTCTGGTTTTTTGCCTATAAATACCAGTTTCAACAGAGCAAAAAAAGCGAAGACTAGGATTAGAATTTTATTTATACTTTAAGGTTTAGGCTCTTTATTAGATAGTACACAAGTTGTATTTTTATTTTTCAATTTGTATTTCAATACAAATACTTGTGAGAGAGAGGAATTGAGTGCTTATACTTGAAGATTGAACTGACATCAATACAAGAATCGAGCTGCTTTTTCTTTCACTCATTTACGGTATGTCTTGCGTTATTTTCTTGCACTTTTCTTTGTCTTCTATGAGTAGCTAGATCGGTTTTCTGGGCTCACTGTTGTACCTCTCTCCAGTTCTTCTTCTCTTCTGATTTTAATGAAAAAGACCCAATGAATCATTTGCATGCCTTACTTAAAGCCTTTCTTCTTGAAAGTGTTCTTGAAGGAACATGAGGATGGGTTTGGATTTTTAAACTCTTACTTCTTTTATAAACGTTTCTTGAACTGTTTTTACTTCATACTTGCTTCTTCGCGCTTGATGATTTAACATTCGATTCGAAATGATTTTTCAAAGAAAAGAGTGAACTCTTCCAACCATCTTATATGCTTTACTTCAAACTTTCTAAAGTCAAATTTAAGTTTTGCCTATGATCAAGTTGAGGCACTTAGGATTTCAATAGAAGAATAAACTGTTGAGTAGTGAGATAGTGAACCCAGATTTTCTTCCTTATTATAATCAACCAAACAATTTTCGAGCTTTTTAAATCACCTTCTCCAAAACCTTCTCTAAAGTTGCAATTTCTCTTTTAATCATCTCCTTCTTTCCATTCTCTTTTCAATTAAAAAACGAGCATAATTCTTTGTTATTAAACGAAACACCGAAAAGCTTTCATCGCATTCCTCCTCATGGACACGACCCGTTAGCCACAAGTTACACGGCAAATTCTTAACTCTTTGATTGTTCTTTCATTTTAGCAATCATATACTCATATGTATTTTCTATATATGCCTCAGATTTCAATTGGTATATCCATACATACATATATATGATTTGATTGTGCTTATTTCACATGTCTTTACAATTTTTTTGAAAAAGCACAAATTCTGTTTGTTAAGCTTGATTTAGTTCATCATGTCAATTATTTTTAATTAGTATCTATTACAAGCTTATACATTGTTTCTTTTAGTATTTCATAAAGGGGAGAAAATTCTTGTTTTTAACTTGGTTTTATGTAAAATTGGTATTGGTTGTATTTTCAATTTGTATCAGTTTTCATTTTAAATTGGTATCTTACTCCCACCATTTATGATGTAAAATACTTTGGTTTGATATATGCTAACATTTTCAATATTAGTATCAATGATCTTAAATTAGTATTATTCTCTATTTGGTATCCTTATTGCAAAATGATTTTAGTATTTATCTAAAAATTTGGTTTTTATCTTTAATTGGTATCAATATTTTTCTATTGGTATCAATATGTTTATCAAAAATTTTAAATTGGTATAAAAAAAAACTTAAGTTTTGATCTTTAAGATTTGATGATATGACAATTGATTGTTTTTTCCTTAGCCCCTTTGTTGATGAATTGACAAAAAGGGGAAGAGATATTTGAGTTTATGTATGCATATATGCATGTTTATATCTTGTTTATGCATATATTGTTTATTGGTTGTTTCCTAACCTTTTGATGTATGACAAAAAGGGGGAGATGTATTGGTGGTTTCATGTTTGGTTTCATTTTTTGTACATGTTCATGTTTTGTACATGTTTATCTCATATATGTAGGTTTCATGTTTTATACATGTTCATATATGTATATGTTTTCATGTTTTGTACATGTTCATGTTTTGTACATGTTTATCTCATATATGTAGGTTTCATGTTTTGTACATGTTCATATATGTATATGTTTTCATATTTTATACTTGATAAAATAGAGCATCATTTGAGGGAGAGCTTTTACCTCCTCCTATATTTTGTTTTATAGCTTATATGTTTTGTCATCATCAAAAAGGGGGAGATTGTTGGCCCAAATGTTACAATCCCCGGGTTCTGTGTTTTTATGATAACAAACCATATAAAAGCTATTTGGTACTAATAGAAGTTAAAGAATGAATTTCAGGTTGATACAGGTATTGGTAGCTCAAGAGTTCTCAAGCATGGGATATTAGGGTCTAGCTCAAACGTTACTCAACATCAACTATCAGAGACTCCTGCTTGTAGACTCATATAGTTTATTTTGTTAAAGAATAGTATATACATTTGAAGCTCAAATACACACACACAAATTCAGTTCGTTTGGTTTTTGGTTTAACTGGTTTTGGATTTCAAGTACATATATCGGGTTTTAGATTTGATCCAGTTTTAGTTCTGCTGATCTGCTTGACACCCTTTTATATTTGTTATAATAACTTTTTATTTTTATATTCAAATAACATGATTTAACTTGAATTTCAAAGATAACTTTTAGATCTAAATTTCTTGTTCAATAATAATTTTCAGATTCAAATGTTAAAGATGTAAAATATTTAGTTGAACTCTGTTCTTGTTCTGAAAACAGCTTACAGTTTCTCATTTGACACTTGTCAGTGTTTTATTGATAACTTTCTAATAAAAAATGATATTGAGTTAATTCTAGTTGCATTAAAAATAAGACTTAAAGATTTATAAATTATTCCTATATACCTAATTCTGAATTCGAACGTTTACAGCCCGAAAAATATGCTCAAAATTGACTAATCTGCCAGATTGGCAGTAATGGCTAATTTTCTGGAGGCTGATTTTTAACATGTTTTAAAACGTGTTTAAGTTTACAAAAAACGTGGTTAGCTGTATTAGAGGGTCAATTTCTTCCTCTTTTATGCATGTAAAAGTTTTGTATGTTTACTCTTCCTAAATCCTATATAAAGGGGTCATTAGGGTAGAGGTTTTCACAACAACAAATTCAAAGATCAAAAGTTTTGAGTTTTCTTGAGAAAGAGCTTTTGTTTAAGTTTGGGCTATTATTTTCAAAAGTTTTATGAAAGTTTTTAGTTATTAAAATCTCTCTTCTATTTTTATATCACTTACAAAACCTTGAGCTTCAATCTTATATATTATTCTCTAGGGTTTTTGTAAAGAAAAGTTTTTCAAAGAGAGTTTGTGGTCTTTTGATCACCAAGTGATTATTGTATTTGTGGCTCCACTACCTCTGGACTAGAGGAGTGTGATTGAGGAGTTGGGTACTCCCTAGTGGTTGTAATCCTTTGTGAAAATTCTAGTGGATCGGAAATCCTTCTGGGTGAAGGCGGGGACGTAGAGCTGGGTGCTTGAACCTCGAAACAAATCTCTGTATTTGTGATTGGTTTACTTGTATTGTTTACTTTCTATTCATTCATTCTTATATTGTCGATCTATACTCTCACAACAAGATTGTATTGCGCACCTTAAACTCTTATTTAGAGGAATCACGAGGAAGGAGTTCAGAGCCCTTTACGGGATATTCGGCTTCTAATCTTTCTTTGAGTGATCGTTGCATCATCTCATTTTTTAAATTTGTGCATTGATTAGCATAATCACCTATTCACCCCCCTCTAGGTGATTTCACTCCCCCTGCAACAAATATATCATAACATATATACATATATATATATATATATATATATAATATATATATATATATATATGATAAATGTTCTGAAATAATTTTTCTTATCAAACTTCTTATATGGTACCTGAAAGATAGACATTAGAATGGTACCAACCATTATAAGATCAAAGCATTAACCTTTAGGAGACCAAACCCAATTTGAATTTGGTTTCTATCTGTTAGTATACACATAATTGCATGAATTACATATATCATGTATGTATGATGCAATATAAGTATTTTTATCAACAATGCTTAAATTTTTAGGAATCCATATGAACTTGGTCTTAATTCTTTTTGAAATAATATTAGAATTTCTTTTCACAAAAGAATTATATGGATTACTAACATATGTAGATTTTTCAAAAAAATCTAAGACCATAATGATTATGTGACATCTTTTGACATGATAACAAATCATTCAACTTTTCTTTTCTTTGATTAAATTTAGTCACATTTTTCAAAATCTCTTAATACTTCATTTTGAAAATTGATGTCTTTATCTAAAACAGAAATTCTTTCATTTAAAGATATAGTTTCTCTTTTCAATAAAACATTATTTTGTAATAAATTCTCATTATCTTTTTTCAATGATAATATCACTTTTTCAAATCATCTTTTTGAGAATTTATAGAAGAAATTTGAGAAGCATAACAAGAATTTTCTTTAAAAAGTTTTTCATTTTCCTTTGTCAAAACTTTATTCTTTATATTTTCATTCTTAAGATCATTGTATAATTCTTGAAATGCATTTAAAAGTTCAAAAAATTGTACCTCATCTTCTTCTAGAGCCATGTAACAGATGTTGGCATGTTCAATATTTTCTTCTTCATCAGAGGAAGAGGAATCACTATTTTCCCATGATACTTGATAGTCTTTCTTCTTTCTGAACTTTTTTCTATTGAATTTGAAATCACCTAGAGGGGGGGTGAATAGGTGATGGCTATATGAATATGACAATAATGCGAAATTAAAAATTCTACTTAACAATTAGCTCAACTAAAAAGGACTTGCAATATAAAAGACAATAAATAGTGCAAGAATTAAAGAGAGTTTGAGTTTAGAGAAAATTGAGCAAACGCAAACACGAGTATATGTTTCCGAGGTTCGAGCCACGCTCTACGTCCCCGCCTTCACACTTGAAGGATTTCCACTATTGTTGATCCCACTGGATCTCCAATACAAGGACACACTTGTCCTATCTCTCGTGATGCCGCAACACCACTTGGAGCACACTAGCTCGCTTGAGGCCGATGCCTCTACAACTTCGCTCAAGAAGAAAGATGATCACACTTGATCACAAATAGCTCACTTAGCACAATCCTATAACCAATATGTAGAAGTAGAACTTGAGATTGTGAAGTGCAAAAGACTAGAGTGAAGTAGAGGGATTAGCTTCAAGTAGGTGTTTGGAAGTTTTTTGGCTTTGAAAATCTTTTCTAAAAGGCTTTTGAAAACTTTGTAAATATTGAATGTAAATCTTGTTTTTTATCATGTTGAAATGACCACCTATTTATAGGGGATGAAAAGACTAGGTAACAACCAGAGAAATTCGTTGGGGTGAGATCCAAACAAAAAATCTGTCAGAAAATAGATCTGTTGGAGTCTGTCAGATTTTCTGACAACTGCCGGTCGACCGTCAACGGTCATATTTCTGACCGTTGGGGGAAAACGGCCGACCGCCCGGTCGACCCAAACAAACAGAAAGCACTGACAAGTGCCCGGTCGACCCGAGCGGTCGGCCGACGTGCACACATGCACAGTTGTGCACGTCGGTCGACCCTGGCGGTCGACCGGCCTCTGTCAGATCTGATAAAACAGATTCTGCAGAAAACTGGGAAAGGTTTTAGGTTCTGATCTTTTTGGTTTAAGGACTTTGTAAATAATGTTTTAGTCCTAGTATACTTAAGAGTATGATCATAGATCAATACTCAAACATGTTAGATCATTTTGATAAAAAATCCTTTAATAAAACTTGTTTCCTTTTTCTAAAAGCTGGTTTTCCAAAACATGATATTTCTAAAAACTAATTTCCAACTTTGTTTTGACAAAACATTCTGAAATGAAGATTCTTTTTAAGCCATGAAGCAAACAAAGTGTGTGTGTGACAATCCCCAATAATCTACTTCTATCATCTAGGTTTTGACAAAATGTCTAAAAAGAAAAGTAAAATACAAATCTTTGGTCTTTTCTTCATTGTCTTGATCCCGAAGCTTTCTACCGTGCTTGGCTTGGGAATGCAAATCTTTAACGGCGTCCAAACTTGTGAGTCTTGATTGTGGAGCCGTCAAATCAACTTGTTTTAACCTGAAATCCTTTTAAACAAGATTTTTAAAACTCATAAGTAAATATGGTTTGTTATCATCAAAATATCGGGCTAATGGCCTTTGGGCCAACAATCTCCCCCTTTTTGATGATGACAAAACATATGTAGTTATTACAAATATTTTGGGTGGAGACTTCAAGTGAAGCTCCCCCTCAACACATGCATATAAACAAAATATACTCAAGCATAGATAAATGACACGAATAGTAATCAAACATACACAAGTCCATGCCAGAAACATAAAGGATAACACATGTTCATAGGATATATAAAAATAAAAACACATGTCCACAATACAGAAAATATCAAGTACATGTCCACAATACCAAAATACTAAAAGATGTCCAAAATACATCACACAAAATATAAGCCCAGAAATGAAATGTCTCTCAGAATATCTCTCCCATCAATAACTCTCCCCCTTTTTGACATCATCAAATAAGGGGAAGTCACTCAGCACCATGATCGTCGTCCTCATCATCGTCTTCCTCAGACGAGCTCTCCTCAGCATCACCCTCAGCCATCTGCTTATCACCATCATCATCATCGTCGTCCTCCTCTGAATCCTCCTCCTCTGGATCGATAGCAGCAATAGCAGGCTCTGGAGCTGTAGGAGCAGAAGGGGCCCTAACAGGAAATGGAGGGCCGGAGGGAGGAAGCGGTCGGGCATACGGTGTGGGATCTGGGCCTCGCATGTCGTACTTCAAGTAGATTGCCCCAAATTGCAAATCCATGTATCTCATGGAATCAGCAACATATAGGACAAATCGTTTCGAAGTCCTTGACAGCGAGAATCCATTTCCTCGCGATATGCCGCGTGCTCCGCTGAAATCTGGCTCAGACGCTGATCAACCCAAGTCTGATGATTCTGAAACTGAGCACGAAGCTCAGAGGAAATGAGAGTTTGGAAATCAGGGGAAGGGAAGAACCTGGAGCTAAAGATGATGACCCTGGACCAGATAAAGGTCCTGGAACAGGTGGAGTTCCTGGGACAGGAGGATCAGGCGGCTGTTGTGCAGCAGCACGACGAGTCGCAGCTTCCATCCTTTTCAGGAGGACACTGTTCAGGTTGACAGATGGTTCAGTGGGTCTAACAGATGACAAATCAAAGCCAAGTTGTTTTAGGAGGTAAGATATAAGCATTCCATAGGGCAAATGTCTCCCAGGGACATGAACATGGTCAGAAGTCATGTGAGAGAGGATGAAACGGGGAATATTTATCTTAATGCCTTTCAGAAGGCAATAGATAATCAAAGGTACTGGACCCCGAGCATGACTATATTCGCCTGATTTGGGCATAATATTGTAGAACACAAATTTTGCGAGGACTTGGGCGGTAAGAGTGAACTTGTTCACCTCCTCGTTCCTCACTAAACCGAGATTGTCATTCCCGTGGATCAAGGTGGACGCGGTGAGCACAGACTCACCGGCCGGATAATCGAAATCATGAAGATCGAAAGAGTAAATATCAACTCCTCCACAGGAGAGATGAAGAAGATCAGCAAATTGGTCTAGGGGGATATCAATGTCTCTTCCTAGAACTCTGGATCTAACACGATCAGCCTCAAAGGAAAGATTTGTATAGAAATAGGGTATTAGAGAGGTGTAGACTGGTTCTCTAATGGCCATAAATTGATCTAGTGAATTATTTCTCAATATTTGGGGAATATTGAGATGTTCAAAGTCTTTAAGGACTACACACCTCCCTGAAATGATAGATCTCCCGAAAGGAGAATAAACCTATTTTCTGCAAGACTATTGACAAAAGGGGGTTTGGTTTTAGGGGTTGAAGATGTAGGAACCACAGATTTCCCTTTATCACCTCTAGTTCTCTTAGACATGTTGAAATTTTGGTGAAAATTAAGAGATCTAGGTTAAAATCAATTAGGGCTTGATCTAAAAGCTGATGAAAAAAGGATATTGACAAGAGATTGAAGAACACAAGACTAGATAGCAAGATTCACAAGAAAAATCAGATTTTTACCTGAAAGAGGAAATCAAGAACCCTAGGTCGAAAATTCCCTGAAACGGAGCGAAGAACAGCCCTGGGGATGATGATTCAGCGAAAATCCGAGTGTATGGGGCCTGGATTTGAAGTGAATTAGAGTGAGAGATTTTGGGTTTTTGGAGAGAGAGGAGAAAGGGGATCGGTGGTGGAACTGAATGAGAGAGAGAATTAGGGCTTTAAATAAAGGGTAGTTGGCAGTTTCTCGACGTACGGTCGACCGGTCCGGTCGACCGAAAAATCCCGAGAGCTCTGCAGACAACAGCGGTCGACCGCACGGGTCGACCGAGATTTTCTGAGAGCTCTGATAGAGAAACGGTCGACCGCACTGGTCGGCCGGCAACAGAGAAGAATGAAATAATTTATTCTTCAGGCAAGGTCGGTCGACCGGAACTCAGAAGCCGGTCGGCCGGCTTTGCCCAAAATCTGTCAGCAGCCAAATACAAAAAAATTTTTAAAACATTTTAACAAATAACAAGCAGGATATATTTTTAACATGCAAAATTTTAACAACATGTTTAAATCTTCATAGGTTATAATATCAACAAAATTTACACAAGATAATTTTAATTTTTATTTTCAAATAAAATAAAGGTTTTAGAGATGTTGAAGCCGAATACCCGGTGAAGGGTTCTGAACTTCATCCTCGAGATTCCTCTTAAAATGAGTTGAGGTGCGCAATTGCCATCTCTAATGTATTTATTTTAAACATGAATTTTACAATATTTATTTTTAGTTTTGACAAAAGGCGTATATAGATATATGATCAAAACTAGACATGTGGACATTCAAAATATGTGACATAAAAAAAATTAGAACAAAGCATATACACATTCATGATAGAAAAGTAGCTTTACACTAACATATGTCAATGAAGCATAAAAGTAAACTAACAATCCTATGCATTTGTATATATAGCCAAAAAATTAAAACTTTTTAAATGGAGAAGTTACCAAATGAGGGCAATCTCCAAATAGGTGCCTCCATGATAGTGATGCAAGCGCGATGTGTTCTTTGAGCTTTGATGCATCCACCACCCGGGCACCGTCTCCCCCTAAGTCTTGGAGGATGAAGATCCACCTGTATCATTTAAGTTTGGTGGGTCTTTTGGTACCCATATTTTCTTGGGTCCTATAGGGTTAGTACCGGGGCGAACCCAAACATGTTTACTTAGTATATTAAGTTTAGCATAATAAAATTTTTCTAAATGGCCTTTGCGGCCACAATGCGTGCAAACATAAATCCTACCACTACCATACATGAATGCATGCTTGTGTGAGTGTGCATGTTTCCGTACATGTGCATGGTGAGTGTGTTTCCCTTGGATTACTCCTTTGGGAAACCTAGATGCAAATTTGTTTAAATCAAAAGCACATTTCTTGAGAGTTGAATCTAAAACTTCAACCCGTTTTTGCATTTCAACAAAATCATTTTTATTACATGAAGAAATAGAAGTTTTTCCTTTACAAGCTATTTTATAATTTTCAAAATCAATTTTTAATTTCTTAAAAGCAATAGACATATCATTTTCTCTTTTTCAATAATATTAATTTTATCTTTTAAAGAATCATTTTCTCTTTTTAATTTCTTATTATGAGATTGCGAAATCTCATACCTATGTTGTAGTTCTTCAAAAATTTGTGCTAGTTCATCCATAGTCAATTCATCATCTTCTATGGAGTTTTCAATGAGTACCTTTGATGCATCTTCCCCATGTGCCATGAAGCACATGTTGACGGTGTCGATCTCCTCTTCGGATTCTGACTCCGTATCGTCCCCACGTGGCCACCATAGCCTTCTTCTTCTTTGGGCTGTTCTTGGAGGTGGTAGCTTGGAGAGCGGGGCAATCGGCGATGAGATGTCCGATCTTCTTGCAATGGAAGCACGGACCCGGCTCCTCTCTTTTTCTTTCAAACCTTCCTTGAGGTTTCCCTCTTCGGAAGTTGCTTTGTCTCCCCTTCTTGTAAAACATTTTGCCCACCTTCCGGATGAGCATGGCAAAGTCCTCATCGTAGTCTTCCGATGAGTCTTCCTCGTCATGGATGGTTGGAGTGGCTTTGAAGGCGAGTGCTTTCTTCTTTGGCGCCTCTCTTTCTTCTCTTACTTTCATCTCCATCTCATGTGTCTTGAGATTTTCGATGAAGCCGGAGAAGTCCATCTCCTCCCTATCGTTGAGCACCTTGAGGGTGGTTGCCTTGACTTCCCAAGCTTTGGGAAGAGCTCGAATGACCTTCCGAATCTTTTGGTCATTGTCGATCGTGTCACCTAAAGAAGATAAGGCATTAGTTATTTTGGTGAATCATGTCATCAATGCATTCATTTTCAAGCATATAAAAGTTCTCATATTGAGAACGAAGCAAGTCAATCTTGGATCTTTTGACTTGGGACGTTCCCTCATGAGTTACAATCAAAACATTCCAAACCTCAAATGCCGATTTACAATTAATGATGCGTGATAGGTCATCTTCATTAAGGGCTTGGGTTAATGAATATTGAGCCCTAGCATTAGCCTCATAGTCCTTGGTGGTGTCCTCGGACCATGATCTCTCATCGGTGAGAGGTTCTACAAATTCTTTGGTGATAGCCCTAGTAACCCTAACTCCTAGGGACTTAAGGAAGAAGTTCATCTTGACCTTCCAAATAGGGAAGTTCAAGCCATCAAACTTGGGTGGGGACTTGATGCTAGAAAAGTCAATGGATGCCATGAATACAAAAGTATAATGCACAAACAAATATAATGCACAAAAAGATATAGCCAAATGTAAGGATCTCCCTAAGGTGGTTAAACCAAATGAAAGGGTTAGGCTCTGATACAATTGAAATCACCTAGAGGGGGGGTGAATAGGTGATGGCTATATGAATATGGCAATAATGCGGAATTAAAAATTCTACTTAACAATTAGCTCAACTAAAAAGGACTTGTTATATAAAAGACAATAAATAGTGCAAGAATTAAAGAGAGTTTGAGTTTAGAGAAAATTGAGCAAACGCAAACACGAGTATATGTTTCCGAGGTTCGAGCCACGCTCTATGTCCCCGCCTTCACACTTGAAGGATTTTCACTATTGTTGATCCCACTGGATCTCCAATACAAGGACACACTTGTCCTATCTCTCGTGATGCCGCAACACCACTTGGAGCACACTAGCTCGCTTGAGGCCGATGCCTCTACAACTTCGCTCAAGAAGAAAGATGATCACACTTGATCACAAATAGCTCACTTAGCACAATCCTATAACCAATATGTAGAAGTAGAACTTGGGATTGTGTAGTGCAAAAGACTAGAGTGAAGTAGAGGGATTAGCTTCAAGTAGGTGTTTGGAAGTTTTTTGGCTTTGAAAATCTTTTCTAAAAGGCTTTTGAAAACTTTGTAAATATTGAATGTAAATCTTGTTTTTTATCATGTTGAAATGACCACCTATTTATAGGGGATGAAAAGACTAGGTAACAGCCAGAGAAATTCGTTGGGGTGAGATCCCAACAAAAAATCTGTCAGAAAATAGAGCTGTTGGAGTCTGTCAGATTTTCTGACAATTGCCGGTCGACCCGGAGGTCGACCGTCAACGGTCATATTTCTGACCGTTGGAGGAAAAAGGTCGACCGCCCGGTCGACCCAAACAAACAGAAAGCACTGACAAGTGCCCGGTCGACCCGAGCAGTCGGCCGACGTGCACACATGCACAGTTGTGCACGTCGGTCGACCCTAGCGGTCGACCGGCCTCTGTCAGATCTGATAAAACAGATTCTACAGAAAACTGGGAAAGGGTTTTAGGTTCTGATCTTTTTGGTTTAAGGACTTTGTAAATAATGTTTTAGTCCTAGTATACTTAAGAGTATGATCTAGATCAATACTCAAACATGTTAGATCATTTTGATAAAAAATCCTTTAATAAAACTTGTTTCCTTTTTCTAAAAGCTGGTTTTCCAGAACATGATATTTCTAAAAACTAATTTCCAACTTTGTTTTGACAAAACATTCTGAAATGAAGATTCTTTTTAAGCCATGAAGCAAACTAAGTGTGTGTGAGTGACAATCCCTAATAATCTACTTCTATCATCTAGGTTTTGACAAAATCTCTAAAAAGAAAAGTAAAATACAAATCTTTGGTCTTTTCTTCATTGTCTTGATCCCGAAGCTTTCTACCGTGTTTGGCTTGGGAATGCAAATCTTTAGCGGCGTCCAAACTTGTGAGTCTTGATTATGGAGCCGTCAAATCAACTTGTTTTAACCTGAAATCCTTTTAAACAAGATTGTTAAAACTCATAACTAAATATGGTTTGTTATCATCAAAATATCGGGCTAATGGCCTTTGGGCCAACAATACCTTTATTTTGAGTAATGGGCAATCCTTCTTCATATGACCTATTTTATTGCAATTAAAACATTTAAACTTACCTTGCTTCAAGAATTTTCTGAATTTTCTTGAAAGGATTGCCATCTCCTCTTCATCGTCATCTGAATTGTTCGTGTCTGAGGATGCATGGAAGGCAAGTTCTTTCTTCTTTGAGAGAGATTGTTGCTCATCCTTCTTTCTGTCTTCGAGTTGCACTTCATATGCCATTAGATTACTAATAAGGTTTTCTAACGACATTGTTGAGAGATCATTCGCTTCTTCTATTGCAGTTGTCTTCTTCTCCCAATTTGGTTTGAGTGCACGAAGGATCTTGCGAACTTTTTCGACTTGGGTGTATTCCTTTCCAAGGGATTCTAAGGAATTGGTTATGTCGGTGAACCTTGTAACCATTTCTGAAATTGTTTCGTTTTCCATCATTTTGAAGAATTCGAACCTGTGAACAAGAACAGAAATTTTAGATTCCTTAACCTTATTTGTGCCTTCATGTGTTACTTGTAGAGTGTGCCATATTTGATTTGCAGAAGTGGCTGTTGACACACGGTTGAATTCTTCTTTGGTTAAGGCACAGAATAAAGCATTCATCGCTTTGGCATCAAGGTTCGCATTCTTCTTTTGATCATCACTCCAAACGGTCAAGTTGGTTGTCGGTTTGGTGTACGCTGCTTCTACTATGTTCCATAGTTCGTAGTTAATCGATTGCAAGTAGATCTTCATATTACACTTCCAATAGTTGTAGTTGGATCCGTCAAATAGCGGTGGATGTTGTGTAGAATGTCCGTCTTTGAATTGTGACGAAGGGAACTCCGTTGCCATCCTTGTATTGTTGTTGACTAGGTATGCAGGGCTTGTATGTCGGGCCGGGCTCTGATACCAATTGTTGGTCCTGCTCTGATACCAATTGATGGTCCCGAGATGATGCCAATTGTTGGATCTAAATTATATAAGTCAACACTCAAACAAAGATATTAGCGTTACAGAAATAAACTTGCATGAAAGAAAATTAAATCTCAAAAAGTAAAGCAAACGCAAACACAAGAGATTTATCCTGGTTCGGTCCTCGTGACCTACATCCAGTCCCCAAGCCACCCGCTTGAGATTTTCCTTTAACCTTTGACTTTGTACACCAAAATCAACACCTTGCACGCCACTTGACAAATCCCCTTTGCCAAATGTGTACAACTCTTCTTACAACCAAGAAGACAAACACCTTGTACAACTTCTCTTCTACACCAAGAAAACGCTCTTGTACAATGCTCCTCTTTGAGTGATTACAAATGATCCTATAAGCCTTGAATCTGTATGTGATCATGGACAAGAGCTATTATAGGAAGACTCTCAGAAATCTTCACTATGGAGTAGGAATTTGAGTGAAGAAATGAAAGTGGGAACAGTTTTCTGAAAACCAGAATTTTGACAGAATTTTTGGTCAGAAAACTTTTGATTTTTATTGGTGTTTTTAGCCTAAGATAACAACCCTATTTATAGCTGAACTCTATGGTTAGTTAGGGTAGTTATTAGGACAAATTTGATTATATAATCGTTGGATAACGTTGGATAAAAACACCAGAAAATAGAAACTGTCCAACAGTCAGAAACTGCCATTAGTCGACTTGGGTAAGGGGTTAGTCGACTAGGGTAGGCAATTTACACTGGGTTAGTCGACTACAAAAGGTGTCAAGTCGACTAGGTCAAGATTAAAACACAAGACAAGATTTTGGAAACTAAAACAAGTCGACCAGCAGAGTTTATAAGTCGACTAGGCCAGGGATTAGTCGACTAGGAAAATTTGTAAGTTGACTAATATTAAGTGCAGGTCAGAAATAGAGAGTTGGTATGTTTTTCAGAACAAAGACTAGTCGACTATATAATATATCAAGTCGGCTATACTAAGTATAAGTCGACTATAAAAGGCTATAAGTCGACTAATAGGGCTATGATGTGTGTGTGAGTTTCAAGGCTTTTAACATGCTATTAAACATAACAATACACATCCACAAATACTCTCTTTGGAAAGTCTTGATCATGTAGAACTCTTGAATATGCTTGTAAGATAGAGCTCCATTGAAATGGCTTCACAAATGTATCATCAAAAGTAAGTTCCAACATTTTGATGCCGGCCACCATTGCTTGAAGGAGAGATATCGACTTCCCGTGCGCTAACAGAACCGCCGGGTACACCACATCGGCGACAATCACCTCGTGCGGCAGTTTCAGTACAACGCAACGCTTCAGCCACAATGCAAGAAGTCCCGCCAACAGGGCCCGGTCAGATATCAGGATCTTGGCCTGATGGTGAAAGATTTCAAAGACCGACTGAATTGGAAAGTCTGATCAACATAAGAGTTGTAGTCCTTCAAGTCCTCTTTCTGGAGCATCTTGAATCATCAGATTTAAATATCTGTAGCAAAAGTTATGATCTGAATACTAAAACGTGTACAGTCTGAATCCGAATCTGAATTTAAAAACGATTTGGTCCCTTTATCTTTATCTTCAAGTCTTTCTCCCCTCAGATTTAAATAGCAATTAGGAGTCCTACTTTATCCTTCCTCCTCCTCCCCTAGATTTTAAATTAATAATTTAAAATCCATGTTTAGATTAGGTTAGATAAGATAGAAACTTCTAAATTACTAAAATAAATCATGCATGTAGGCTTGTGGACTTTTTGGGCTTCATTCAGGCTTTATTTCTTTATTTTTTATTACTCAAGGCCTGCACACATTAAATAATAAAACATTAGTAATAGTGCATAATTAAAAGAATAAATAGGGAAATATGATAGTAAATGTGGTGATAAATATGCACTTTTTACTACCTATCACACCCCCACACTTATCTTTTTGCTCGTCCTCGAGTAAAAATCAAAAAGAATAAGAAAAGAAAAACTAATCTATCCTAACTCACTTTCATAGGCATCACGATTACACTTAGCATGTGCAACAAGCCATTAAACCTCTAGGTTACCCTAGAGGACGAGTGTTGTCTCGTGAGGGTTTTCAGCGGATTACACCCACAAAATCCATAAAAAAGGAAAATATTTGAAATATGTTTGAAGAGACTAAGTAATCTATAAGTTTTTAGGATTATCATTTTTATTCATTCTTAAACTTAGTCTTTATATAGTAAATTGTTATCCTTTTTAGGTAAGGATCAAAACTGAATTTTTGTATAGTCTTTTTCGTTACCAAAAATTCATGTGCATCCTTGTGAATCTTTACTAGGAATTCCTTAACTTGGACTCTCATGCCTCTTTATTATTATTATTATTTTTTTTCTTTTTTTTCTTTTTTTAAAATATGTATAACTCATCTAATTTTCTTTCGTGTAAGCATGAAGGCTTCTTGAGGCTCTCATACCTAACTAATTGACTATTAGATGTGTTAGTACATAAGTAATTTTTCTTAGTTTTCTTAGGCTTTCTAATCCACCCATGTAGCGAACTTAAAGTCGGTGGCTCCCAAACCGGTCGGTTTTAGGGCACCGGGTGAGAAAACACCCCACGGACTTAAGGATTCGAGTGAACTAGGCCACAAAACTAAGGACTTTATTTATAAAATCACCTTTAGGCGTGAATACTTATGCTTCTTGAGGCACATGTATCAAGCTTAATAAGTGAATTTTCCTTTTTTTTAAATTTTTTTTTTTTTTATAGGGCACAAGAGTCTTTGTCTTAGAATCCTAGATATGTAAATGTATTAGGTATGCACATTTCATTAAGGTAAAAACCAAGACTAATTACTTATTCAATTTTTCCTCCTATACCTAAAAATTCAACAATTTATTTTATTTTGACCAAGTTTTTAGAAATCCTAATCATGATTTTCCTAATTCTTAAGACTAACTTAGATTTCTTTCAAAAGATAAGTCAAAATATTGTCCTTTTGTTTTTGTTTTTTTTTTTTTTTTGGGTTAGTATCTAACTATGTTAGTATGTTAGAAAATCCTCCCCCACACTTATCTCATGCATTGTCCTCAATGTATGAATGAATGCATGTATGCATGAAAAAGAAGAAAGGGAAGGAAAATATTACCTTAAGGTGGTGGTTCCGGTGGTGGTCGGATTGGGACAAGCGTTGCTACCCAATCAAGATAATGTGGTAGTTCACGGAACCTACCTTTATTGACCTCTTTTCTATTTACATGTTTACAGTCCCCAGTATGAATAGGATCATGGAAGATCCTATCGTGAAACTTACTTCCTTTACATGACCAGTCCTGGAAAATCATCACAGAGTCATCTTGGTCTATACCTATGTCCAACAAAAGAATGTGACTTGGTAGAATGGTTGACTTGGACTCAAGAATGATAGGTTCAGGAACCAATACAAACTCGGGAAAATGACGTGTGGTTCGAGAGTTAGTTTGGTTCAAGCGTTGAGTCCAAGTCCAAGAATTGAAACTCAAGTCCACAATCATTTTCCCACAATGGAATGTGACTTACTATTGGTGATTCAAGTTCAAGAATGACAGGTGTGGGGATCAAAACTGACTCTAAAATATTATTTAAATCGGGTAACAGAACAGGAGTCAATTTTGATTCGGGAATTTGAACTCGATCACAACAAATTTGAGCATCAAGGTCACATATCTCATTGAGTTCAATTTCATAAAAATGAGAACTTGCCAATTTGTCAATGGGACTTTCAAAAGTATGAAATTGGTCAAGTTCAATATGATGATCATTAAAAATGGGTGATTCAATTTCATGATCTATGGGTACGGGAATAAATGTTGGCTCAGAAAATTGGTCCAAATTGGGTAAGAATACCGGAGTCAACATAGATTCGAAGATGGAAACTGAATCGCAAAATTGGGGATCGGGTTCACATTCACAATCTAATTCAATCTCATTGAAATTAAAACTAGCCAATTTGTCCAAGGATTGGGATTGATCAAGTTCATATTGATGTGATGAAATTGAATTTTGATCAAGGTCTTCTAGACAGAATGATTCTTGGTTCCTATCAACTTGGTTGGTTAGTTCAAGAATGTTTGAATGTCTAGAAATTTGATCATTCATTATATCTTGCAAACGATCCACTTTTTCTTCTAACCCATCGAATGGATCATTGGAGGACTGAAACATTGGTGATGTGGTAAAAGAAGTATATGAAGATAATGGTTGAACAGGTGGTTGACAATATAGCTCAGGGGCGTTGTATCCCCATTGACTCTGTGAAGAGTAGTGATGATTATTCCAGTTTTGTTCATAGTATTGGGACTGGGGCATGTAATGATTCAGATAAGACCAATCTGGCACACTAGGTTGGTTAAAGTTATGATATGCCAGGTTGGTAATATCCTAAAAAGAGGTTGATGTGTAATATGGATTATTATTAAAATTGAAAAAATTATTGTTATAAGCCATATCACAAATAAAACACAAACAAAGAAAAAGAAAACAAACAAATAAGCAAACAAAAAAGAAAAAAAATTCTAACCTAAGTTAGGGCAGACTTATGACCTAGACGACTCCTAACTGGTTAGACTGTCCACGGAAGGTATAATGCAGACTTTGACCACAAGCTAATCAGTCAGGTCAGAGCAAGATTGGTGGGAGGTTTCCATCAAAGACGTTCCTTAATTAAATAACCACCAATCTTCGGGCTTTCGACCCTCAATCCCCTTCCTAGACACTGATTTGGCAGGAGTCAAATTTCAACACCGTTCCCCCTTAGGATAATCTCCTAATTGAGTCCGAGATGTCCCTAGGGCCAACGTCTACTCATTTTTAGTTAGGCTTGGGTTAGTGAGTGAGGAGATTGTTTGTGGGCCAAGGAAGGGTGATGAAATCCCTACCTTATCTTATTTATAGGACAAGCCCTTAAGTCAATTTAGTGCACGTGTAAAGCAATAGACAAATATTCACTCAAAAGCAGTAAATCAGCCAAGGGTGCTTCCTAGTCTATATGCAATGCGAACGTACCTTGTCTCCAGCACTCTTCAACAGAAATTAAAAAAAATTAAATAGACACGTGCCTATATGCAAGAGTCTAATTTTTTTTTTCAACAAATAGGTTACTGTTAATTAATTAGCAGTATGCAGGGTGATCACAGAGAAAAGTAAACAGAGCAGTAAACAAATCTTTCAATTTGCAGCAACCTGCAGAAAACAGAGTGAGTAGTTCACTGCTCAGGCCGCGAAAACGTGGCTATTGCCGCGCAAACGCGGCTCTGTAGTAGGCTCTGCTGCTCTGCCTTCGAGGGCAGAGGCACAGAGTTGCTATATGTCCTTTACTGTTGTTAGTTTTCCTGTTCTCTGATCCTGCAAACAAAAAGAATAATAAATAATTAGTTTTTTTATTTTTGTTTTAGAGAATACTTACCGTCCCTCCCCGGCAACGGCGCCAAAATTTTGATTGAGATTTTACCTGCACAAAAAATACAGAATTTTAAAACTTTTAAAACAATAGTGCAGGGTGCTCAATTCTACCGCTATAGCAAGTGGCTATGCGGGTCGTGATCCACAGGGAGGGACTAGCGATGGAAGCTTGTGAAGTAAGTTCTCTTTTAGGTTACAATGATATTTACAATGATATTTACAATGAAAAAAAAAAGTGAAAGAGATTGGGAATATTGTAGTGCTGGTAATCTAAACTAAAGAAATAAAAGAAAGAAAACTAAAAACTAAAAACATACTTACCTCTTCGGCGTCTGCTTACCTTTGAACCATATCAACGATGTACCTTTCTTTGAAGGCGAGCGAAGCATGGAATATAAGATCTTTCCCATTCCCGATTTACACTATGAAATAAAAGGCGTATTTACACTATGAAATAAAAGGGCGAGCTACACTACCATGGAAATGAATGTTCATCTTTATAAACCATCAACGGCACTTGTAAGGAGAAGGAAACTTCGAGGCTTTTGGTTTTACTTGGTTCAACAAACACAAAAGAGGGAAACAAAAACAAAACAAGAATAAAGAAGAAACAGAACTTCGATTTGATTTTTATAACAATGGAAGAAAAGACTTACACCGATGTCACCTCAGTACAAGCTTGATATCCTTCCTCCATGAAACTCGTCTCTCCTCTCAGTTACATAAAAAAATAAAAATTACATAAAAGAAAACTAAAACAAACCTAAGTTACAATCTACAAATTAGCCTAAGAAAAACCCTAAGCTCGTTTCTGCACTTGAGCTTCTGAGATCTGCCCTTCCTCTGTTGCTATGCAGGGGTATTTATAGGAGAAAACCAGAGGATAAAAAGCGGATGAAGATAAGAGGAGCAAAATATCTCTGAATTTGAATTCTTCTTTTATCTCCAAACTTGTTTTGACTTATCCATAGAAGTTCAAATCTGTCCTGCAACTTGTTATCATGTTGATCACCTGAATATGGCTTATCTGCCGACTGAATTGGAAAGTTTGATCAACATAAGAGTTATATTCCTTCAAGTCTTCTTTCTGGAGCATCTTGAATCATCGGATTTGAATATCTGTAGCAAAAGTTATGATCTGAATACTAAAACGTGTACAGTCTGAATCCGAATCTGAATTTAAAAAGGATTTGGTCCCTTTATCTTTATCTTCAAGTCTTTCTCCCCTCAGATTTAAATAGCAATTAGGAGTCCTACTTTATCCTTCCTTCTCCTCCCTTAGATTTTAAATTAATAATTTAAAATCCATGTTTAGATTAGGTTAGATAAGATAGAAACTTCTAAATTACTAAAATAAATTATGCATGTAGGCTTGTGGACTTTTTGGGCTTTTGGGCTTCATTCAGGCTTTATTTCTTTATTTTTTAATTACTCAAGCCCTGCACACATTAAATAATAAAACATTAGTAATAGTACATAATTAAAAGAATAAATAGGGAAATATGATAGTAAATGTGGTGATAAATATGCACTTTTTACTACCTATCATCTACTTAACGCCCATGTTCCTTCAGTTAGTCGTTTACCCACAGATGTGAAAGTAGCATAACACTTCCCGGTAAGTCTCGTACACCTGAGGGTCCTCCTTCTTCAGTAAGTGAAGCTCCTCGGTAGTCGGGACAAACTCTTCATACGGAGCATCTCCAATCACTAGCCCGAAACCTCGTACAACTCATGGAGAGCGAGCCCCATCTCTCTAACCGAGGTGAAGAACGTGCCCGTTAGGGAATTATAACACTCCAAGAAACCATAAAAGTGGTAGGAGCTCTGCGGGATGTCATATTGAATAGCCCTAACAGCCTGGTACAATCCCGCCTGCTTCAATAAGTCCTTGAGTTCTGTGAGTACAAAGCACACCATCTTGCCCCGCCATAACTTGTCCGAAGAGTGGACCACCCGAGCAGATGAAAGTCGGTGGGAATGTCACCCCTCATCTTCAGGAATTGATTGATGAAGGTGGCCGCTAATTGAGGGGTCTCCTTTGTCAAGTACTCAGCCTTAACCAGCCCAGGATGTTGCCCAAATACATCTCTCTTATGACCATCAGCGTAAGCTTCATTCACGCCCCATTTGCCGAGGAACACGCCAGAGATAGACATAGAGAGGTCCCACTCCATTGCGCGGCGTACCGACATGTGCTGCAGATACGCCAAGTGGTACATTCTCTCCATACTGGGAAGAAAGAACCTCCTGTCCCCAATTTGGCAGGGCCATTTGTAGTCTCCGTCATACAGGATCCTGTCATCTTCAGCAATAGCATCACCAATAAAGAAGTCGGGTTTCTTCAGTGATATGAGGGTGTCAGACTCAAACCGCCCATTGGTCATAATCTCCCGGAAGGTCAGCATGCTAGGGTTGCTGAGCCTGTCTAGACGCTCCCTTGATTTCAAAGCAAACACTGGAGCAGTCGCTTGGAGCCCAAACATAAGATTAGGATCGGCTCCACCTACATGCCCAAAGTAACACTTTTTGACAGAGGGCTCGAGGAGTATCACACTGCAAAAAGGACAACACAATAGTCAGTAACCTGAAAATTGTCTAAGTGTTGAAGCTCAGATGCAAGATTCACCTCAGAACCCCGTCTAATTACTGAGACGCGGAGCTCAGTGAAACCTGCATCTAAATTCAAAGACGCAAGGCTCAATGAAGTCCGCGCTTGAAACGACACAACTTAGAAATTTCTCTACTTATGGGAATCAAACGCCAGACTCAGTGAAACCCGCATCAAACCTCAGAGACGCGAGGTTCACATGAAGACCGCGTCTGAACTCCCCCACTTAGAAAAATTCTTTAAGTGTTGGGATCAAACGCAAGGCTCAATGAAGCCCATGTTCAATAAATAGACACAGACCTAAGCTGATGAAGCGAAGACGCGGAGGTCATCAAACCCATGTCTTGCCTACCAGTGCAAGGGTCGCATCTGAAATTCAAATACGGGCGTTGTTTTCCATTGAATTTGATAAGGAAAAACTTACAAAAAGAATTGAGGAGCAAAATTACAAGTAAACTTTTAAAGAAAAAAGATTACAAGTAGATCTTCTCTGAGATTCTGGGAAAGTATGCCAGTAGAAATCTGATCAGTGCGCGATCACTTTATCCCTTTGACGATGCAATCGGTCAGGTGTTCAAGCCTTCTCGAGAAAATTTCCTTGGTTCCAAAGATCTTCGAAGGTAGAAGGCGTGTTGAAACCTAGAATGAAAGAGAGCTGAATCTCTGGGGTTTTCGGAAGTTTGAAAGCAAGAGAACACCTTTGCTATAGGTCTCTCCAAATTTTCCGGCCTTTCTTTCATCGTGCAAGGGGCTATTAGCTTCACGCAAGGCTCGAAATAGCCTTGTCGCAAGGCTATCTGTGAGCTTCAGGCGAAGATAGAAAGTTCGCGTAAGCTATTAATAGTCATTGTGGCTTAATTGTCTCTACTTAATATGGGACGAAGTGGGCGGGTGTAACCGTCCACTTAAAGTGGCATTAACCCCACTAAAGTATCAGGGTTCATCCATTAATCCCTCATGGAATTTTGAAATGGTTAACTGATGACCTGGTAAAGCTCGCGGCGGAGCTAAGTAAGTTTCATGCAAATCTCATTTTAAAAGCTTCAGCAAAGCTATATTCAAAGCTTCAAGCGAAGCTAGAAGTTAGCTGATTTGATGAGCTAGGCGAAGCTTCAGGTGAAGCTTAGAAAAGTTAGCTCAGATGAGAGCTGGACCACACTCCCAACAAAGTTGGTGAGAAAGCTTCTAGCAAAGCTAATGTTAGCACTCCACGGGGCTGATTGAAGCTTCATGTGAAGCTAGTGGCTTCAGCCTTTTAGTGAAGCTAGCTCTCTTTTGGGCTCATGCGAGACTAAGTGTTTGATCAGACCTAGCTTCATAGGTCTGTTTTGGCCTCTTCATGGGCAACCTTGGCTTATTGTCTACTTCACTGGATCAGTATAGTTCAAGTCGCTGTTTTGTCCCTCAGAGATGGGCAAAAACTAGTCGTCAGCTTGTCTGTGACTTGTCTTTTGTAAATGTCGACAAATTAGATATCGTTCAGACCGGTTGAAGAGAAGTCTGAGAGTTTTGTCTTTTTAGAGTCTCAATAAAATCCCCTTCAAAGTTTTCATGAATCTGGAATGGATTGGTACAGATTCTCAAACACTTAGAATTTGAAGCCTGATACCTGCATCGCTTAGGTCAGAAAAAATCCACTGGGTGCAACTGTACACTGAACTAGGTAACCAAATTAGTTTTAACCTAGAAATTTCCATGAAGAATAAGCTCTCAGTGAAGCTAAAAATGAGCTCTCAGTGGAGCTAAGAATGAGCTTTCAGCGGAGCAAAGAATGAGCTCTCAGCAGAGCTAGAGTTGAGCTTTAAGTGAGCTCTCAGAGGAGCTAAAGTACAAGCTCTCAGAGGAGCTAACAAAGCTTCTTGCGAAGCTAAAGGATGTTTTTAAGCAAAGTTAGCTAACTTCGTTATCTTAGGTCATTTCAAATTAAATTGAAACAACCGCTTGCGCTCCTTTTAAGGCGGCGAAGCTAGACACTTCTTTGTCCATAAAAAGTCAATTCGGCTGAACCTTCAGAGAATTTTTTGTTCTCTTAGCTTCTCAAAAAATTTCAGAGTTTTAGAGCTCTTTTTATCTCCTACTTTCAAGATCATTCAGAACTTTTCATGAGTTCTAATGGCTCCCAATCAACACGCAGGGAAAGAGGTTGCCACCTCTGCTACGGCGCCGCCGCCTCCGCCTCCGCCTCCGACCATCGAACGCCCCATTACGGGTTGGGATTTTTTTTTCCTTTTTAGAGATTTTTCAACTCTTTTTGAAGCCAATTTTTGGCTATTTCATGGTGAATCCACCACGATTCACCATGATTTAGTGATCTCAGGGAGTCAAACTCCCTTAATTTTGATTCTATCAAATTTTAAGGGATTTAATTCCCCTTTAATTTCATAAATCCAAATCAGAAACCGAAAGGTTTCTTTCTCAAGCCTCCATGCAAAGCTAGCCCTTAGGGCTTTTTGCACTCTGCCTTTGTGCAGAGTGCAAAGTTAAGCTTTGTAGCAAAGCTAGATAAAAGGTTTACCCCTTTTGAGCTCCTTAGGCATAACTGCCTCTTAAGCTTCCACGCAGAGCTAGCCCTTAGGGCTTTTTACACTCTGCCATTGTGCAGAGGGCAAAGTTAAGCTTCGTAGAGAAGCTAGATAAAGGGTTTACCCCTTTTGAGCTCCTTAGGCATAACCGCCTCTTAAGCTTCCATGCGGAGCTAGCCTTTAGGGCTTTTTGTACTCTGCCTTTGTACAAAGTGTGAAGTTATGCTTCGTAGCTGATTGAGTTTAAACCTGCACAAAAAAAATATAGAATTTAATAACTTAAAAATAAAATGTGTAAGTACTCAATACTACGGCTATAGTAAGTGGCTACGCGGGTCGTGATCCACAAAGACGGACTAGCGATGGAAGCGTTTTTACCAAGTTCTCTTTTAAGTTACAATCAATGGTTAAAGATCCTCTTTTAGTTCTTTAAAAGAAAAGGAAAATATGTTATAGTTATGTTAATAAGAAAGTGGTAGATTGAGAAGGTGGAGAAAATGGAAAATAGATTTATACAAAGAAATTAAAAAGAGTGATAAAAGAGTTTGGAGATTGTGGTGTTCTAAACGAAAAGTTGAAAGAAAAGAAAGAAAACCTAAAAGAAATACTTACTTACCTCTTCGATACCTGCTTACCTTTGACCCGTATCGACGATTTACCTTTGCTTGAAGACGAGCAAAATATGACAAATAGGATCTTTCCCATTCCCAATTTACACTACGAAATGAAAGAGGCAAGCTACACTAGCATAGGAATGGCTATCCATCATCATAAGCCATCAACGGCACTTGCAAGAGCAAGGCAATTTCGAGGCTATCAGAATCATTTGGATTCACAAACACAGCAGAGAAAAGCAAACGAAAATAAGGTTAAAGAAGAAAAAGAAACCTTGATTTGATTCAAATAACAATAAAAGAAAATACTTACTTATACCAGTGTCACCTTCAGTACAAGCTTGCTCTTATTCCTCCATGAAACTCTCCTCTCCTCTCAGTTGCATAAATAAAACAAAAATTACATAAAAGAAAATAAAAAACTTAAGTTATAAACTACAAAATAGCCTAACTTTCACTCTCTGCTTTCTCATTTTTTTTGGTCTTTTAAAAACCAGTATTTATTGGCAAAAACCCAACGGGGAGGAGTGTATGAAGATAGGGGAGAAAACGCTCCCCAAACTGCCCCAAAAAAGTCACGAAAACACGACTTTTGTCACGTTTTCATGGCAAGGGTGTGGCTAGGTGGCCACACCCGGGGGTGGAACTCCCTGGTTTTGCGATATGACTTTATCTGGTTCTGAATTTTCCGTTTCAGCTCCTGAATTTGATGAAACTTCCTTTGATCTTTGGCTTTAACTAATTGGTTTGTGAAGATTTATTTTAACTGATTTTCAATCAATTTTATCTTCTCTGATTTGCCTTGATCTGCCTTAATTTTCCGATTTTGAATTAATCCTGAATTAAATTAGAATTTTGATGGGCTTTTGGGCTCGTTTCTCTTCCCTCTCCTTTATCAATGGGCCGACATATAATTTAGATAATAAATAGGATTAAAATAGAGTTTATTATATAATAAATATGAGAATGTGACAATGAATGTGCAATATCAGCGACCGATCACACACCCATACCTATCTTTTGCTCGTCCTCGAGCAACGCAACAAAACTAAGCCAAAAAATTATTAGACCACTTTCGCAGGTCATGCAATTACACTGAGCCTGTGCAACAAGCCGCTAAATCTCTAGCTTTTTCCTAGAGGATGAGTTTTGTCGCATGAGAGTTTTCAGTGGATTACGCCCACAAAATCCATAAAGAAAGAGAAACAAAGTGTTAGTATTTTGAAAATACATTTTGAAAGAGAAAAATATTTGAAGTATTATTGTAAGAATTAAGTAATCTATAAGTTATAGAAAAATTGAACTTTTCATTATGAAGCTTAATCTTAATTCAAAAACTTGTTATCAACCAAGGCATGGAGTCAAACTGTATTTCTCATCTAATCTATTATTGTACCCTAAGTCATATGCACCTTTGTGACCGTGAAATTTTGACTCTAACTCTAATGCCTTATTATTTTTTTTCTCTTTTATTTTTTTATTTTTTGGTGATATTATTTCTTACTCTTATTAGACTTTCTAATCTACCCATGTAACGAGCCTTTAATCGGTGACTCCCAAACCAAAGGGTCTTAGGGCATCGGGTGAGAAAATACTCAAGGACTTAAGGACTCGAGCAAATAATGCCACAAAACTAAAAATTTTATTATATGAACCGCTTTTATGCGTGAATACTTATGCTTTATGAGGCACAAATACCCAGCTTAATTAGAGAATTTTTGATATATCATATATATATATATATATTCTTTTTTTAAATAAGGCATCAGAATCTTTATTTTTTGAACCCTAAGTGTGTAATTATATAAAGCATGCATATATCATCAAGGTAAAAATTAAGACTAAATTACTTTTTCAAATTTTCTTCCTAACCTTGGAAATCAAACAAATAATCTTATTTTGACCAAGTATAAGAAATCCTAATTGTGATTCTCTTATTTCTTAAAATTGACTTAATTTCTTACAAAGAATATGTCAAAATATTGTTTCTATTTTCAAAAAGTTTTTAAAAGTAAAGAAAAATGTTAAATTTTTTTAATAATAAAAGGAAAACCTAAGTTATGTTAGAACTCTCCCCCACACCTATCTCATGCATTGTCCTCAATGTATGAATTAATGCATAGATGCATGAAAAAGAAGAAAGGGAAGGAAAATATTGCCATATTGTGGTGGTTCCGATGGTAGTCTAATTGGGTCAAGAGTTGCTACCCAATTAAGATAATGTGGTGGTTCACAAAACCCACTTTTATTGACCTCTTTTTTATTTATATATTTACAGTCCTCAATATGAATAGGATCATGAAAGATTCTATCGTGAAACTTACACCCTTTACATGACCAGTCTTGAAAAATCATCACGGAGTCATTATGGTCATGCCTATGTCCAATAAAGAATGTGGCTTGGTGGAATGGTTGACTTGGGCTCAAGAATGATAGGTTCAGGGACCAATACTAACTCGAAAAAATCAACTTTGAGTTCGAGAGTTAGTTTTGGTTCAAGAGTTGAGTCCAAGTTCAAAAATTGAAATTCACATTCTTTTCTCATCAATAGAATGTGATTATCCAAAATTGGTGATTCTATTTCAAGATCTATGGGTACAGGAATAAATGTTGGCTCGGAAAATTGGTCCAAATTGGGTAAGAATACCAAGTCAACATAGATTCGAAGATGGAAATTGAATCACAAAGTTGGGGATTGGGTTCACATTCATAATCAAGTTTAATCTCATTAAAATGAAAACTTTTCAATTCGTCAATGGATTGATATTGGTCAAGTTCAAGATTTTATGGTGAAATTGAATCTTGGTCAAAATCTTCAAGATATCATGATTCTTGATTTTCATCAACATGGCTAGAAGTGTCGGGAATAGTCAAAGATTGGGTAGGGAGAGTTTCCTTATTCCTACGCAAGTTTTTCAATCTACTAAGTCTTACTTCTATCATATTAAGTGGATCATTTTGGTATTGAATCATGGTTTCCATACTCTTTTCTAAGTTGGCATGTTCTCCTTGAAAAATAAAGTAAGGATCTGTGATTTGAAAATTTTGACGGGATTTTAAGTGCTCTAAAATTTGAATTCATTGCTTAAGCTCGTCTAAGGTTTCTATCCTCTTTTCCCAATCAATTGATTCTTCTAATAGTTATTCCGGAGAAGGAGTATATGAAGCTTGATGTTGGTAAGGTGGTTGACAATAAGACTCGGGAGAGTTGTATCCCCATTGGCTTTGTGAAGAGTAGTGATGATTATTCCAGCCTTGTTCATAGTATTGAGATTGGGGCATGTATTGATTCAGATAAGACCAATCTGGCACACTAGGTTGGTTAAAGTTATGATATGCTGGGTTGGTAATATCTAAAAAAGAGGTCGAGGTGCAACATGAATTACCATTAAAATTGAAAAAAATATTTTTATAAGCCATATCACACAAGAAATGTCAAAACACAAATAAAGAAAACAAACAAATAAGCAAACAAATAAAATAAAAAAAATCTAACCTAAGTTAGGGTAAACCTTAGACCTAGACGACTCCTAACTTGTTAGACTATCCACGGGGGGGGGGGGGGGGGGATATTGTAGAATCTGACCAAAAGTAAATCGGCTAGGTAGGGGCAAGATCAGTGGGTGGTATCCGTGCCTAAGCAACAGACCTAATTATGCCAAACCACCAACTTCGGGGTTTCGCCCCTCAATCCCCAACCTTAGACACCATTTTGGTAAGAGTCAAATTCTAATCAACTTTCCCTTTAGGTCAATCTCCTATGTGAGTGCGAGATGTCCCTATGGCTAATGTCTACTCAGTTTTAGTTAGGCTTGGGTTAGTGAGTGAGGAGATTATTTGTGGCCTAAAGGAGGGTAATGGCTTCCCCACCTTATCTTGTTTATAGGACAAGCCCTTAAGATTGATTATGCAAAGTGTGCAGGATATAGAAAAGTGACATTAAATAAGAAAATAATCACTCAAGAATGTTTCTTAAACTATATGCTATGCATACGTGCCTTTTGCTGTAGCACTCTTCAACAGTAATGTAAAATGTAAACGATTTAGATATGTGCTTAAATGCAAGTCTAAATTATTTTTAGCATTTAACAAACATCATTTTACTGTTGAGGTTAGAAAGTATGTACAATGAGAAAACAAGAAAATAAATAGCTACAAAAATTTAGCTTTGCAATTCAGCCAACCTGCAAAAATACAGGTTAGTAGTTCACTCAGATTGCTACTGGAATGTAGCAATTCTGAGGGCTTCTGGGTTCTGCTTTCTTGAGCAGAGTCCAGGGTCACTTATATGTCCACTGCAGTAAAAATTTTCTTGTTGTTAAACCTGTACACCAAGAATAAAGAAGAAGGTTAACTAAAAATGTAAACTTAAAAAGAGAATTACTTACTGTCCCTCCCCGGCAACGGCACCAAAATTTGATTGAGTTTAAACCTGCATAAAAAATACAGAATTTCATAACTTAAAAATAAAATATGTAAGTACTCAATACTATCACTATAGCAAGTGGTTATGCGGGTCGTGATCCACAAGGAGAGACTAGCGATGGAAGCGCTTTTAGTAAGTTCTCTTTTAATTTACAATCAATGATTGAAGATCTTCTTTTAGTTCTTTAAAAGAAAAGGAAAATAGGTTATAGTACGTTAAGAAGAAAGTGGTAGATTGAGAAGGTGGAGAAAATGGAAAATAGATTTATACAAATAAATTAAAAAGAGTGATAAAAGAGCTTGAAGATTGTGGTGTTCTAAACTAAAAGTTGAAAGAAAAGAAAGAAAACCTAATAGAAATACTTACTTCTTCGGTACCTGCTTACCTTTGACCCGTATCGACGATTTACCTTTGCATGAAGACGAGAGAAGTATGACAAATAGGATCTTCCCCATTCCTGATTTACACTACGAAATGAAAGGGGCAAGCTATACGAGCATAGGAATGGCTATCCATCACTATAAGCCATCAACGACACTTGCAAGAGCAAGGTAACTTCGAGGCTATCGGAGTCATTTGGATTCACAAACACAGCAGAGAAAAGGAAACAAAAACAAGGATAAAGAAGAAAAAGAAACCTTGATTTGATTCAAATAATAATGAAAGAAAAGACTTACTTACACTTGTGTCACCTTCTTTCCAAGCTTGCTCTTATTCCTCCGTGAAACTTTCCTCTCCTCTCAGTTACATAAATAAAACAAAAATTACATAAAAAATAAAACCTAAGTTATAATCTATAAAATAGCCTAACTTCTACTCTCTGCTTCCTCGTTTTTTGTGATCTCTGAAAACCCAGTATTTATAGGCAAAAACCCAACGAGGAGGAGCGTACGAAGATAGGGAGAGCAAACGCTCCCCCAACTACCCTAACAAATCCATGAAAATGCGGGTTTTGTCGCATTTCTGCAACAAGGGTGTGGCCAGGTTGTCACACCCGGGGGATGGAACTCCCTGGTTTCACGATATGACTTTATCTGGTTCTGGATTTTCCGTTTCAGCTCCTGGATTTGACAAAACTGTCTTTGATCTTTGGCTTTAACCAATTGATTTGTGAAGATTTGTTTTAATCGGTTTTCAACCGATTTTATCTTCTCTGATTTGCCTTGATCTGTCCTGATTTTTAGATTTTGAATTAATTTCGAATTAAATCAGAATTTGGATGGGCTTTTGGGCTCGTTTCTCTTTCCTCTCCTTTAGCAATGGGCCTGCATATAATTTAGACAATAAATAGGATTAAAAATAGAGTTTATTATATAATAAATATAAGAATGTGACAATCCACGTGCAATATCTACGATCGATCAGTAGCGAAGCTAAATGTTGAGTTAGTTTCACTTTGAGAAGACGGAGTTATGCCTGTTGAGCTAGCTTCGCTTGAAAAGCAAAGCTATGCCTAACCTTCGTTACTTTTTGCACTCTGCCTTTGTGCAGAGTGCGAAGTTTAAGCTTTAGAGTGAAGCTAAATGTTGAGATAGCTTCACTTAAAAAGTGAAGCTATGCCTTAACAATTTGCTTTCTCTCTTTTTTTTTCTTTTGTTCATATGCTAACATGCTTCTTTTTTTCTTTCTGTTTTTGCAGTGCACTATAATCCTATACTTTTGAATAGTCTTTTTGGGTCAGCCAGGGGATTGGATGGGATCGTCATTCTACAATTCCAGGGGCAGGCTTCTTTGTTTAGTGAAAGGAGCACTCCCAACCGCGATGCCCTAATTCACACTGGAGATCAGCGCACGATGAGAAGTATACTGACCACTGCGCCTCTAGAAGATTGTGACCAAAAAATTTACTGAAATCTTGGCTTTATATTTGGAGATACGGCGCCTGACACGGAGTAGCGGTTGCTAGCCAGAGAAGGGTAATGGATTTTCACTTTAAATGGCGAGAAGTATTATCTTCCGTCTAGTAAGCATCACTTCCCACTATCTTTCTTCTAGTGTGTGATGAAGCCTAGGAAGATGAACTGGCAGGTGACCCGGACTACTTACTCGGTCCACATGGGAATCCTGACAGCTTTCTTTCAGGATTGCAACAGGGCAGGTCCCCCTCGGTGCATACTAGGTCTACATCCTGGGAATGTTCTACAAGACATCCCGATGGAAGAGAACCTGACCATGGCCCAGACCTTCAGCAATCAGTTTCTAAAGGTCAGTGGTAATTATCCGGCGATAGACTTCAGGGCCCCGGGTTAGATTCATCCTCCAAATGCCTGGTGGAAGAACTTGACCTTGTACATCTTGGCTCACTTCGGAGAGGACCTGGAAAGACTCAGACTCCGCGAAGTTGTTAGGGCCACATGCTACAGCATTCAGATGAGTGTTGCAAATTTCTACGCCATCTTTGAATTGTACTGCCCAGCCACAAGGACTTTCTTCACTCCCGTGGGCGAGCTGAGCATGGCTTTGCACGAGATGTGAGAGATCTCTGCCTTGCCAATGGGATCTTTTTCCTATGAGGAGTATTTCCCCTGTGAAGCGGAGCTGGCGTTACTTGAGAAGCTGGAGCCTGCTTTGTTCGAGACTTAGAGAGAGCTGATGTGGCACTTCTACATCTGCTTGGATGTGCACGGTGGTTATAGGGAAGCTCGAATAGCTTAAAGAGTTGGGTAGATTATCTGTTTCCCACTCTAGAGAAAGCTTCCAAAGAAGCTCGATTCGGGGTGGTGGAGGAGGACATCCTTCGAATGATGAGGGAGCACGACCATGGAGATGTTGTTTTGGAAGAAGACGATGGTATCTATGAAAAAAGTGATACTCTCAAGAGTTTCCATCACAAGCCTGTTAGCCGATATTCCGGAAGGCACTTTTGGCCGGCTTTCTGTCAGTTTGGTTGAAGAGGTGTGTAGTGTCGTCTACTTCTAACGATGCCATTTTCCTGACGGTACAACTTTCGGCCGTTCGTTTGGTGCACGGTTGCTCTCTGGGGCTACTTCCGGCTATGGTACGTTGCATATAGTGAAGTCTTCATGCGCTAACGGAAGCCTTCTGTAGTCCACCTATAACGAAGAGGGGTAAAAGAACAATTTTACCTCACGACAGACCAAATCTCAGGGTTAGAGTGTCATACATGTATTTGATGGCATGGTTTGCTCTGCATTGTCCGGAGATCATCCAACCCGGGGAAGAGCCTCCAGAGGGCGTTCAGATCGTGCACCTTCGCTGGTTCGAAGGGCCTTCGTAGGAACAGATCTATGTGGCTGCGGTCCGCAAGCTGCTGTGTCACCATGACATGTACAACCTTTTTCGATGTTTCCCCTACATTCGAGACGTTAGTCATGGTAAAGAGTTCAAGGATGCCGGAGATGGCAGAACATCACTGAACCGTGGGTATTCGAGTGGCTGGTAAGCATCAGGCCTTCTCACTTTGTGTACCAGAGTGGAGACATCTGCTAACCTGGAACCGCATGTCCCCAGCCATTTTGCTTGCTAGTTCGGATATGACCAGCTCTACAACGGCAATCTGAATACCAACTTGGCCTTCATGGGGAACCTGATCGATGGTACTCAAGCTTGGCGATATTTTATTGCCGGTTGCACCGAGACACGGCTGTGCATATCGTTGAGAACCCTGAACCTACTGATGACTTTGGGGTTCTGCCAGTGGTACAAGACCTCCAATTCTGTGCCATCTAGGTTTAACATCAACTCTTTTTGCTTGAAATGGATATCTCAGCAGATCAAGGAGAAGGTAACTGCACGAGGGGGGACAAAAGAGTTCGAGTGCTAGGCCATCCTGAGTTTATCGCTGTCGCTGATAGTAAAGCTTCTGATGCTAAAAGCCATCATTTTGAAGATGTTGCTGGCACCGAGGTACCACAGGATATTCCTGGTGGGGTAGGCACGACTCCCATGGAAGAGGTGGAGATGGAGGAGGAAGAGGAGGAAGAGAAAACCCGGACATTCACTTCAAACAGAAACAAAATGGGGACCTCGAAGGAAGAGGGTGATGAAGAAACGTCAACTGCCACACTTTCATCATTGCGGAAATTGAATCAGTTGCGATCGCTTCTCCTCCTGCCCCATTAATTATCGGCGCAGAAGAAAGCAGCTGAAAAGGCTGCTCCAGACTTGGGTAAGATTAGTTCCAATTTGTAAGATATATTTTTTTCTTTAATTACTCTCTCTTCTCATGTAACTAACTTGTTAATTTGGGATACAAGAACCGAGGTCGTAGGGAACAAGGGGATTACTACGATCTGTTGTTCACCTATAGGGAGGGTGATGAAGCCAGCTACTTCGTCGTCTCCGATGAACCCGAGGGTTGCGCGACCGACGCTGGTCCCTTCGGTGCTAGCGAGGACAAGGAAAGCCCAACGACTTCAAGCTCTAGAGAATTGGTCGCGGCACCTGTGGCGAGTGAAGGAGGACCGAATATTGCTTCAGCTACTAAGACCCTCAGAACTGATGAACTTTTTCCTTAGTCCACCTCTAGTGATTTAGCAGGAACTGGTGTCTCTCCTACCACTGTCGGGGTCTCTTCTATGGATCCAATCGAAGTCAGCACCGCCGTCGAGGGAGCCCTCGAGGACATTGTCGAGGAGGTGACTGGAGCGATGTCCGTCATCAACTCTCTTTGGTAATACTATAGTAATCTGTAAGCGACCCTTGCTCAATGTTTTTTTTCTTATCCTTGTCTTTACAAAATACTCTTATAGGTATTAAGCCTCTGGACGCATCCGCTTCAAAGGAGCTGGCAGGCCTTTCTGGGAAGTTCAGGAGGAGACTAGCACTTCGGCTACTGTGGATATCGCAGAGTTGGATGTCTTGTATCACGACCTACCTTCTTATCAACTAGAGCCTGCTGGTGATTTCATAGCAACTGTGAAGATGAGGGATGCTCTCCCTTCCACAAAACCGATCGCATTCCCGTCTGAATCGGTTGGCGAGATGAAAGTAGTTTCCCTGATGCTGCCAATTATGTAACAACTGGTCTCAGGGTAATCACCAGCACGACATCCCCGACATTGATTATCGAGCCAGCTTTTTCTGGAGTAGTCACCAGCCCTACTTCTGTCGTGGCTGGTGTACTAGTGTCGATGAAGACTTCTCCTCGATTGTCAGCGATTCCTCGTCCATCTCCGACTAGTATTTCTGCCACTTCCTCCACTGTTATGATAGTGAAACTGGTGGAGATTCTATCTTTGGGGATTACTCGCTCGCCGGGAATAATTGAAGCTGAGAAGGAATTCGTGGCAGAAATGGTCGACAGCTTCTATAAGAGCCTGAAACGGTCTATTGCCTTGATTTTGAAGGGCTCGACCACTTCATTTGCAGCTCTAAAGGTGGTCCTCTCTCATAATATTGAGAGTATATGAGATTTTGAAGGGAATGACCAAGCCGCTGCATTTGAGCTGTTGGTGAAGAAGTTTGAGAGGGACATGGGTAAGTGGTGTGGCCTTAGCAGCTCGGACCTGCATCCATTAGTAGATGAAGAGCTTAAACGTCTCACGATCCAGATGCAAAAAGCTCACTTGGAGGCACAGGAAGCAGCCGAGGCGGTATCTTCGGACTTGAAGTCCTTAGAGGCAAGGAAGGTAGAGAAGGTGATGCTATCGATGCCTCCACCAGTTCTCTCCTTGATGACGAGGATAAGATTGAAAAGGCCAAAGAGACAATAAAAAGGCCAATCCTCTCCTGTCCAAAGCTGAACTGGTGCGCCTTGAGGAGACAGCTCGATAGGAGTAGCTCAAAGCCCAAAGTGATGAGTCCTGCAGCAGGAGATGGCGAAAAGGGCAACTCTGACGGAGATTGAAGCTCGTTTGTCCCAAATGGCGAACTTCAATGAAGCCGAGCTGAGATCGCAGGCATTCAACAAAGCTACTGAGGAAAGAAAGAGCAGTCTGGCTACTCTTGAAAAACGGATCAAGTCCTATGAGACAGACGTAGCTTGTAATACATGTATCCCTTTTTTCTTTTGAATCAATAATAAAAAATAATTTTATTTGACTCTTCTGTTGTGTCTCTGCTTTCTTTATCTTCTGAGTTTTTAGTAATTTCAGGTTAAATTATAGTTCTCAAAAGAAACAAGATGACGGTATAGTCTTCCAACTTATACCATGAGAATATAAACTAATCTATTAAGAGGTCAAAGCCGTGATAGAATTAGTTATTTGGTAAATTATCACCAATAAGTTTGAGTGTCAGCTTGATTCAAATATTATTGGGGATAAAAATGGAACAAAGCGAATTTGATGATCTTCCCATATTCGAGTTTGTCACTTTAGGGTGACAAGCTGGACGTAACTAGTTGAAGATTATCAGACTTAAAATTTTTTTTGTCATTCAGAGGTGATGAACTGGACATGACGACAGGAATGAAGAGTCCTTATTGGACTAGGGATAATGAGTTTTAGCTATCTGTCAATTCAGAGGTGATAAACTGGACATGATTGATGGAGAAACTGCTAATCTCTGAGCGTTTGCTATTCAGAAGTGATAAACTGGACATGACAACAAAGCTTAAAAGGGTTGATCCAGTTTTAAGGACCCGTCTATTCAGTGGTAATTGGCTTAACATAATAAACTAAGACACGCTAAATTCTGAATCTGCTGCCAGAGGTAGTCATATTAACTTGGCGGTTAGCCCACAAGTGACTGCAAAGCTAGATCAGATTTGGGCACCCATTGGTTCAGAGGTGGTTCACTGGACATGACCAACTAAGAGACACCAGGCTCGCAATTCACTATTTAGAGGTTTACTATTAACATGACAGCAAGAACTCCCATCCCTAACGGAGGAAAGGAGAATAAAGTTATGGGCTCGTCTATTCAGAGGTGCTAAACTCGATTTAACAGTTTGAGTACCATAAAGGGGAGAGATATAGGCATCCGTCAGTTCAGAGGTAATATGGACATAACCGATTGGAAGTTGCTAGACTCAGAGCTCTACCGTTTAGAGGTGACTAACTAGATATAACAGCAAAGGGGGTAGTCCCTACCGGACTAGAAGATGAGACATGGTTATCTGTCAGTTCAGAGGTAACATAGACATAACCGATTGAGAAACCACCAAGCTCAGGATTTCTGCCATTCAGAGGTGACAAACTGGACATGATGGTAAAAGAAATAATTCCACTGGGGGAAATAGGACTTGATCATAAACTCTGTGGGGACATTGGTATCTCCTTCGGATGTTATTTGAAAGAAATTGTCAGAGGTATATTGCTAACATGACAACCAAGAAAGTCCACTGGGGGCTGGAAAAAAAGGAATAATAGACTTCGAGGAGAGTCAACCAAAAGCTCATTGAGGAGTTAGAAAAATGAATTCCATAAGAGATTATATGTCAGGGGTAATCATTAACGTAGAAATCAAATCTCTTACTGGAGGATAAGGAGGAGATTTTGTCAGAAGTGATCATGATAGCTTCTCTGCTTGGGGATTTATAAAGCAACCTGTCAGAAGTGTGATGTTATCTTGACAAGGATTCATTTACTGTTGGAGATGTTTGAACATAACAGCAATTTAAGTGGACTTATCATTCTATTAAAGAAAATGGCAAGTAGAGTTTGATTTGCAAGGGATATTAGCTAGATCCGCGAAGATACTTAAAAGATTTTACTGTTAGAGACATGAGCTTTAAGCATAACAATTCTGATCTGTGATTCACTTCATTGGGAAAATGAATACAGCTTTTTATGGTCCTACCATTCCATGGACGGGAATTGGTAGGGAGACTTTGGTGGAAAAAAAAGGATCAGGTCCCTTAGGATTTTTAGCAAACCCTCAGCTGTCAACGGATTTGGTATACCTTTATAAATTACCATTTGAGTTGGGCTAGCCATTCTATTCCCCTCAGCATGGTGAGTTATCGAGAATTTCTATTGGACTTAAAAAGCTAATATTTTCCTCTATCCTTAGCCGTTTGAGGGTATGGGATTTTAATAGTGGTGAAGCGAATACTCAGCTAGCTTGCCTTTTTTACTCCAACTTTGTTGAGGATTGGACTGTATTCTCATGTGTTGTGTTGGCCCAAAGGCCTTCCACTCTAGTTTTGATGATGATTAACTCATGTAGTTATGTGTACTAATAATCTTGTGAGTTTAGTTTCAGATCATTAATCAAGTTATTAGTTGGTGAAACCTTCCACACATCTTTCACATGTTGATTCAAGAGCCCGAGCGTCAAAGATCATATATAGCACTTGCTCGGTGGATCAAAGAGTTTTGGATCGAGTCGGCTTGGAGATTGCGCTCTACAAGAAGACTTCGGTACCATAGTTTAGTTTTGTATTTAGATCCAAAATTGTAAAGATTAGAATAGTATGATAATGCTCAAGTTCACAACACACACGTTCATGTTTTCAATTGGTTTTTGGTTTTTCGGTTTTAGGTTTAACCGATCTGGTTTTCATGAATAGATAGATCAAAATAAGTTTACATGGTTTAATATATATATGATTTGTTCTATATACATGCATGCTTTAATTTCCTAGACAAACTTAGTTTTGACTCCCTTATTCATTTGTTATATGTTTTGGTATTTTGACAAAACATATTTTGGAATTAATGACAAAAACTATGATATATATATTTGTTTCATGTATATTGGATTTCTATCCATATGCATCATGCTTCAAAGTGTTTAAATATCATGTTTTTGTATTTGGAAGAGTTTTGGACAAAACGTATTTTCTATTCAAAATCCAAGTTTTAGAAAATACAGTTTTTGGTTTTTGGTAAAATGATAAGACACAAAATAGTTCATATTGATTGATATTTGAGCTAAACTTTTTACCACATGTTTATATATCAATGCAAAATGATAAACTATTTTGGTGATTTTTAGAAATGATAAAAGAATTTTAAACATGTTTCTAACCCAGTTTTCTGTTCCGGGCTTCACCAGTCGACTAAGTCAACTGACCAAGTCGACTAGGATGAAGTCGGTCGACCGGGACGGTCGACCGACGTGCACAGATCTGTGCACGTTTGGAGACACTGGGACGGTCGACCGGCCGGGTCGACCGGGACTGAGAGCAGAGCTCTCTGTTTGTTTGGGTCGACCGGGGCGGTCGACCGGCAGCTGCCAACGGGCAAAATTTGACCGTTGGACGGTCGACCGAACCGGTCGACCGGCAGTGTATTTCAGGCATTTCTGCTACCAACGGCTATATTTTTCTGGGGTCTATAAATACCCCATTGGAAAGAGTTTTTCTCTAAGTTTTTTGGTGTGAATTTTTCCCCACTCTCTGGTGTTTTCACAGCAATCAAAAGAAGTTTTGGATTCAAATTGAACAATCTATTTGGTTTTTTTTCTAGGGTTTGGAAAATCAAAGAAAAGGTTTTTGGGAAAAAGAGTTTTGATTCATCTTCTATATCTTGGTTTCAGTTTTTCCCAAGGATTTTCTTTGTGATTTTGATTTCCATGCCATTGGTTTTCTCCACACTTGAGCAACATCTACTTTCTTATTTTATAGGATCTTTGTGTGGGAGAAAGAAATTGTTTGTGGTTGTTGTTTAGACCACCAAGTTAAAAACCCAATCTTTGTTTGGCTTTGTGCCTTGGGTTGTATCCCTCAAGTTGTGAGGTGATCCTTGTGTTTGCTTTGTGCTAATCCCTCGGGTTGTGAGGTGATTGTTTGTTGGATTGGAGCTTGCCTCAAGGAAGAGGTTGTGGTTGAAAGAGAGGAGTTGGGTACTTCTTGTGAGAGTCCTAGGTGGACTAGCTAGTGGATTGGAAATCCTTCGTGTGTCGAAGGCGGGGATGTAGAGCTGGGTGCTCGAACCTCGAAACACATCTTGTTGTTTGCGCTTGATCCATTGACTCTCTCTCTATCTCTCTCTTTACTTTGTGCCTTGCAAATATTCATATTGTGCATTCATAATTGCTTGGCTTGGTTGTGTGTGCATCATTTGTTGATTGCACTTGAGTGTATTGCATTTAGTTTTTAAATTCCGCATTGAGTTGACTAGATGAGCATAATCACCTATTCACCCCCCTCTAGGTGATCTTTCAATTGGTATCAGAGCTAGTGCTCCTGATATTTAGGTTTAACCACCTAGGAGTGAGATCTTGGTTTGCTAATCTTCATTTGTATTGTTCATTTGCACTCATTTAGTTTGCTCTCATGGATAGCCCTCCTATGTTTGACCATATTAGACTTGATGTTTGGAAGGCCAATATGAGTAGCCATTTGAAAAGACTAGGACATCTAGTTTATCAAGCCTCCACTATGGAATCATTCCCAAATAGTAGCAAGCATAAGAAGGCAAATGCATTAGCACTTAGAGCACTTAGAGCATCTCTTAGTGAACATCTTTTACCGGTGTTTAATCATTATGACTCGGCTTTTGCAGTTTGGAGCTTATTGACGTCTCCCGAGCTTCTAAGGATTATCAACAAGATGAGGAGATCTAAGAGAGAAAAGTCCTAAGAGCATTGCTTCATTGTCCAAGGAAAAACTCCCTTGTGGTACAATCGGACACTCATTTAGATGATAGCTCTAATTCCTATTGCCATGGTTGTTTTGAAGTTCAAACTTTAAATTTGGAACTTGCTCAAAGCTTGAAAATTTATTGGAAAAACACAATCTTTTGAAAGAGGACAACCTTGTTTTGAAAAATGAATTAAAGGATTTGTGTTCAAATTTTGGATTGATTTTGCAAGAAAAGGAAGCGATCACTAGTGAACATGACTCACTAAGATCTCAACTAGACCTTGCCCTTGATGAGATTGAGATTTTAAAAAGCAAAAGTGATTGTAATGATGTTGTGAAAAACAATGAGGTTTTATCTTCTAAATTGGATTTTGTTTTAAAAGATAACCTTGTTTTGAAAAACAAAATTGATTCAATTACAAAAGAATTGGATTTGGTTTTGAAGAAAAATGAATCTTTGAAAATTAATATTGATTCTCATGTGTGCCATGCTAGTATAGCTTCTTCTTCTTATAGCACACCTATTGCATGCTCCACTTTATCTTCCTCTATTGAAAATGATATAAATGTTTTGAAGAAAAGTGTTGAATGTTTGGGCTCCACTTTGAGCCAATGCACATTGAATCATTCACGTTTGGAAACCTTGGTTCACAAGAAACAAGGTTCATCTTTGCATGCACACCCATCATGGCATACACATGCTTTCCACGGTCACACCATCACACGTATGCTCATGTGTACACATGTACACATTGTGGCCGAAAAGGCCATCTTGCTAGATTTTGTTATGATCGCATTTATCATGAAAATTAGCATCTAATCTTGTTTGGGTTAGAAAGGATACTAACCCCCGTGGACCCAAAAGGAAATGGGTATCAAAGACCACCTCTATACTTTTTGATGTAGGTGGGAGCTCTCGCATCACGTGAGAGTATTGGTGCCTTGAGGTGGATGCGTTCTAAGCTTAAAAGAGAACCATTTGGATGCTTCACTCTCAAGGGGATTTGGTGGGAGGACCACCGTGGTTTGGAGAACTAGAGATGCACCTTTATTGGTTTTGGTATCACTCTCTAACTCCCATTTTACTTGCATGCTTTTCATGTTCATCTATTCATAGCATGTCTTGGTTTATTGTTCATTATGCTTATGTCATGTTGATTAGATTAGTGTTATACATGTTTAGTTACTTGAGCACCTATGTTTTTGTATGAATCTATATTTAGTGTTCTCACCTTGTTTAAACTAACATGTATGCCCTAGATCTAATGCACATGCATATGCATTATGACCATTTGGATGTTTATGATTGTATGATTTTTGTTTTAATTTATCATGTTTTATTGTTTTATGATTAGTATGATATTTGCCATGTTTATTAGACTTATGCTTTACATGATTAGTTGTTGAGACACCCATGTTTAGTATGGACCCATATTTTGTGTTCTCCTTATGTTTTAGCTATCATGTTAATCATAGTTCTCATGCACATGTCTTTGTCATGCTAGTCATATGGTTGACTATGACTTTTTGTTTTAATAATTCATGTTTTGATAATTAACATGTATTGTAATAGCTAAACAATAGTGATGTGTTTTATGATTTCTGTTTTGCCACATGTTTTGATGTTTATAGACTATTATGTATTTCTTGATTCTAATAGCATGTGGATGTTCTTCATGATCATTTTTTTTGTTCCCGTTTTGTGCTTAATGATTTGATTTCTTGTTTAGATGTTAGTTTTTATTAAGATTAGAATTTATACTTGCACATGTAGTGGGACACAAATAAATCTTTATATATGTTTGTGCTTGGATGCTTATTTGTACCCATTAAATGTGATAGTATAGCCTAGTTTTGATGATTCATGCATTTTAAACTTGTATTCCTATTTTTGGATTTGTTTTATGTGTATGAGTTTTGGTGAAAATTTAGTTTTTTCTTGATTTCGTGTTTATTTGTTTAACTTCATGTATATGTGTATCTTGTCCAAACTATTGATTATACATGTACATCCTTGAGCATGTGCCTTCATGCATATACTTTTGTGGACTCATTGTGTTTAGGATATGTATGTATACTTTAGTTTGTACATGACATACATATGCCTTGAAGTTTAAATCGTTTGGATGAATTTCATGTTTACTAAGTGATTTCACATTTATAATGAATCTCTTGTTTTTAAGATGATTTCAATTGGTGATTTCACATCTTAGATGAATTTCATGTTTTTCAAGGAATTTCATATGAGCCTAATTGAATATTTTCATGTTGATATGTGTCACATTAAACTTGTACACTCACTTTATTAGTTTACTCATGATTTGTTTTCATGAGAATTTGAATAAGCTTTATGGACTTTGAGTGTTTAGTGATCATGTGATTTACATGTGTTTCATGAAAAACAATTTTATTTTATTCCTTGCTTGAAGGATTTCGTACTAGTTTTAAAAAGTTTTTCCTATAACTAGTTCGTATTCTTCACTATGGTAGAGTTTTTCAAACAAAACTTATTTTCAACCTATTTTTGAAAACCCCTACCTTCAACGGGAGGTTGGATGGGAGTCCATGCCTTGTATGTTTATATTGAAAATTTTTTTAAAACTTGTGCATGAGATGGGTGGATTAGTAATATGATGTATACACTTGAACTTATTGCTATGTCAATTGGTATCATTGAACTCTTTCAATTGGTATCATTTTGATCTTTTTGTATACTCATATGTTTATTGTGTATGTATATTTTCAATTGGTATCATTTATTGGTGATTGGTACTCATTCTATTTCATACACATATACTTGTTTTATTTGTGCCTACTATATTCCTATATCTTAGAGCACAAATAGTTGTTTATGCTAGTGCTTGAGTTTCAATTTTATTTCAATTGATTACTTTTAAATTGGTATCAAGCATATGCATCTTTTAGTTGGTATTTCATAAATGGGGAGAAAATTTGATTTTGTCTTTCAATTGGTGATTTCTCAATTGGTATTTGATTCTCACTCCCTTACTTTATGATTGAAAATTTCAAATTGGTATCATATGTTTAAAATGAAAATGATTTACAATTGGTATCAAAATTTTGGTTTAGACATTCTAAATTTATTATGTTTAATTTCAATTGGTATCAAGATTTTTCATATTTTTTGCTTAAAATTGGTATCAATAATTTTTATTTGTTTCCTTTCAATTGGTATCAAGATGCTATTCTTTGACATATTTTCAATTGGTACCTTAATTGATTGTCACCTCTAATTGACTTTGTTTTTGTTTTAGACAAAAAGGGGGAAAATATTATCTTTATTGATTCGTTGTTTCAAACAAAAAGGGGAGAAAAATTTTATTGTTTTAGTTTTGCCTTTACCCCTTATTGAAGATCGTTTCTTTGTATTAAAAAGAGAAAAGATTTTGTTTTGTTTTGGTTTTTGCCCTTTGTTGATGATTGACAAAAAGGGGGAGAAGAATTCGGGTTTATATATGCATGTGTTTTTTGTTTTGCATATATTAAGTTTAATTTAGTTTAATTTTAATTGGTATCTAAAGCATGTTTTGTAATTGGTATCTAGAGTGTAATTGGTATCTATAGCATGTTTTGTTTTAAACATTTCATTGGAATTGGTATCGAGAGCATGTTTTGTTTTTGAACATTTCATTGGTATCTAGAACCCTTTATTGTTTATGCATAGATATGCAAGTTTCATGTTTCATGTTTAAGAGCCTTCATTGCATATTCATTATGTTTATTTGGTTATGCATGAGTTAAGGGGAGCTTCTTTGAAGCTTAACTTTAATCCATGCATATATAACTCCATGAGTTTTGTCATCATCAAAAAGGGGGAGATTGTTGGCCCAAAGGCCTTCCACTCTAGTTTTGATGATGATTAACTCATGTAGTTATGTGTACTAATAATCTTGTGAGTTTAGTTTCAGATCATTAATCAAGTTATTAGTTGGTGAAAGCTTCCACACATCTTTCACATGTTGATTCAAGAGCCCGAGCGTCAAAGATCATATATAGCACTTGCTCGGTGGATCAAAGAGTTTTGGATCGAGTCGGCTTGGAGATTGCGCTCTACAAGAAGACTTCGGTACTATAGTTTAGTTTTGTGTTTAGATCCAAAATTGTAAAGATTAGAATAGTATGATAATGCTCAAGTTCACAACACACACGTTTCATGTTTTGAATATTGGTTTTTGGTTTTTCGGTTTTAGGTTTAACCGATCTTGGTTTTCATGAATAGATAGATCAAAACAAGTTTACATGGTTTAATGTATATATGATTTGTTCTATATACATGCATGCTTTAATTTCCTAGACAAACTTAGTTTTGTCTCCCTTATTCATGTGTATATGTTTTGGTATTTTTGACAAAACATATTTTGGAATTAATGACAAAAACTATGATATATATATTGTTTCATGTATATTGAATTTCTATCCATATGCATCATGCTTCAAAGTGTTTAAATATCATGTTTTTGTATTTGGAAGAGTTTTGGACAAAACGTATTTTCTATTCAAAATCTAAGTTTTAGAAAATACAGTTTTTGGTTTTTGGTAAAATGATAAGACACAAAAATAGTTCATATTGATTGATATTTGAGCTAAACTTTTTACCACATGTTTATATATCAATGCAAAATGATAAAACTATTTTTGGTGATTTTTAGAAATGATAAAAGAATTTTTAAACATGTTTCTAACCCAGTTTTCTGTTCCAGGCTTCACCAGTCGACTAAGTCAACTGACCAAGTCGACTAGGATGAAGTCGGTCGACCGGGCCGGTCAACCGACGTGCACAGATCTGTGCACGTTTGGAGACACTGGGACGGTCGACCGGCCGGGTCGACCGGGACTGAGTGCAGAGCTCTCTGTTTGTTTGGGTCGACCGGGGCGGTCGACCGGCAGCTGCCAACGGGCAAAATTTGACCGTTGGACGGTCGACCGGACCGGTCGACCGGCAGTGTATTTCAGGCATTTCTGCTGCCAACGGCTATATTTTTCTGGGGTTTATAAATACCCCATTGGAAAGAGTTTTTCTCTAAGTTTTTTGGTGCGAATTTTTCCCCACTCTCTGGTGTTTTCACAGCAATCAAAAGAAGTTTTTGGATTCAAATTGAACAATCTATTTGGTGTTTGCTAGGGTTTGGGAAATCAAAGAAAAGGGTTTGGGAAAAAGAGTTTTGATTCATCTTCTCTATCTTGGTTTCAGTTTTTCTCAAGGATTTTCTTTGTGATTTTGATTTCCATTCCATTGGTTTTCTCCACACTTGAGCAACATCTACTTTCTTATTCTATAGGATCTTTGTGTGGGAGAAAGAAATTGTTTGTTGTTGTTGTTTAGACCACCAAGTTTAAAAACCCAATCTTTGTTTGGCTTTGTACCTTGGGTTGTATCCCTCAAGTTGTGAGGTGATCCTTGTGTTTGCTTTGTGCTAATCCCTCGGGTTGTGAGGTGATTGTTTGTTGGATTGGAGCTTGCCTCAAGGAGGAGGTTGTGGTTGTAAAGAGAGGAGTTAGGTACTTCTTGTGAGAGTCCTAGGTGGACTAGCTAGTGGATTGGAAATCCTTCGTGTGTCGAAGGCGGGGATGTAGAGCTGGGTGCTCGAACCTCGAAACACATCTTATTGTTTGCGCTTGATCCATTGACTCTCTCTCTATCTCTCTCTTTACTTTGTGCCTTGCAAATATTCATATTGTGCATTCATAATTGCTTGGCTTGGTTGTGTGTGCATCATTTGTTGATTGCACTTGAGTGTATTGCATTTAGTTTTTAAATTCCGCATTGAGTTGACTAGATTAGCATAATCACCTATTCACCCCCCCTCTAGGTGATCTTTCATGTTGTTCATCTCGACCAGCTTCTAATTTGCCAATTAGAATGTTTAACCAGTTTCTTATGTGCTGAATAGTGCTTTAATAATGTTTGATCGTCGATGCTAGTCTCGCCTGTTGTCGAATAGTTGTCGATCAATGAGGATTATTATGCTCGTGTTGAGCAGGAACATAGTCCATTGTCGTCAATCGATGAGGACTATTATGCTCGTGTTGAGCAAGAACATAATCATCTATCGTCGATCGATGTGGACTATTACGCTCATGTGAACATAGTCAACTATCGTCGATGATAAGGACTTTTATGCTCAACAATGATCGATGAGGACTATTATGCTCATGTTGAGTAGGAACATAGTCTACTGTCATCGATCGATGAAGACTATTATGCTCATGTTGAGCAGGAACATAGTCAACTATCATCAATCGATGAGGACTATTATGCTCGTGTTGAGCAGGAACATAGTACCTATCGTCGATCGATGATGACTATTATGCTCATGTTGAGCAGGAATATAGTCAGCTATTGTCGATCGATTAGGACTATTATGCTCGTGTTGAGTAGGAACATAGTCATCTATCGTCGATCGATGAGGACTATTATACTCATGTTGAGCAGGAACATAGTCATCTATCGTCGATCGATGAGGACTATTATGCCCGTGTTGAGCAGGAACATAGTCAATTATCCTCGATCGATGAGGACTATTATGCTCATGATGAGTAGGAACATAGTCATCTATCATCATAGAGGGGAAATGTATCTGCTGCAAACATCAAATATACTTGGTCCGATGATCGGAGGTAAGAGATCAAGGATAGTACTTTTTAGGAACTTGCCATTAACCTACATTATGAGTATGTCGCCGCCTGGATCCGCTAGGCGATAGGCCCCATTTGAGTAGACTGTTTCTATCACAAATAGCGCTTCGCATTTGGGTTGAAATTTTCCTTTGGTCATGTGTGTCATGATCATGGGTCGTCTGATGGCTAAAACCAAATCTCCTTTCTGAAATATCCTCCCTTAACTTTCTTATTGAAGGCTTTCGATATTCAAGCTTGGTACAACTCAATGCGTTGTTGAGCTTGTAGTCGTCTCTCGTCTAGGGCTTCAAGTTCTAGAAGGCGTAGCCGATCGTTGTCTTCCTTAGTCATCTTGGTCGCTAAGGCGATACGTAGCAACAATTGGATCTCTAGAGGTATGACTGCCTCACACCCTATATCAGAGAAAAAGGCGTGTTGCCTATTGGGGCTTGGACCGTAATTCGGTAGGCCCAAAGACATTCACTGAGCTTCTCATTCCAATCTCGTTTGCTTGATGAAATAAATTTCTTGAGTAGCTTAATAATTATCTTGTTGAATGCTTCTGCCAAATCATTAGCAACAGGGTTGTGAGCGGTTGAAGCCACATTCTAAATTTGGTACTTATTGCAGAATGGATAAAATACTTGGCTTATAAATTGGGGACCGTTATCATGAATAATCCGCCTAGGGACACCAAATTGATGGATGACATGGTGTTTAATAATGTTAACCATATTTGAAGTTTTGACTTCAATAAGTGGTATAGTTTCTACCCACTTTGAGAAATAGTCGGTGATTGCTAAAATCAAGCAATGACCTTTCATTGATGAGGGCTGATAGGTCCTATGATATCGATTCCCCACTCCTCGAATGGCCACGAAGCCACAGTTGGGTGAAGTAGCTCTGGAGGTTGATGTATGAAGTCTGCGTGAGTTTGACAGGCTTTACACCTTTATGCATATTTGATTGCATAGGCTATCATGGTTGGCCAATAATAACCGAGTCTGTGCAATCAATCCTTCAGATTTGGACCTGGTTGATGAGCTCCGCATATACCATCATTTGCCTTTTTAAGCACTTCTTGTGCTTCAGATTAGAAAGGAAACGGAGCAAAATACCGTCATATGAGCGATGGTAAAGTGTCTTTCCTATCAGATCATAGTAGAAGCGGAGAGACCTTCGTCAGATAGAAGCTGCTTCGTTAGGGTTGTCTGGTAATATGTCATGCAAAGCATAGTCAATGAAGGAAAACAGCCAATCTCTAGGTTCGATGCCTATTGAGGTTACATGGACTTCATTAGTTTTCAACATATGCTTAGGACAGACAAGGTGTCGAGTGGCCACTGTAAGATAATAAGTTGCGTCAATAGGTAACGCCAATGTAGCCACTAGTGCAGCTAAAGCGTCTGCCTTAGTATTTTGAATGCGAGACACATGACCAATGTAAAAGTCATCGAATGAATTATCCATTTTGATGACTGCATGGTGATAAGGTACCAAGTCTTCGTGCCAAACCTCGTATTCTCCTTTGACCTGATTGACAATGAGCTTTGAATCACCATAAGCCTCGAGATAGCGTACCCCCATTTTATAAGGAGCTGAAGGCCGATGAGTAGGGCATTATATTTCGCTACATTGTTAGAACAAGGCGTTGTCAATGAAAATGCCCGAGAAAGGACATGATTTTGTGGCGAGATAAATACCACCCCCACATTATCAATTATCTTGCCTTTGGGGCCTGTTCTTGATGATCCATCAAAGAACATCTGCTACACTTCATCCTCCGAGATCATATTAAATTAAAAAATCTCATCTGAAATATCTTCATGAAGCTTTGAGCTCTTCGAAACTAGATGAGCCGCAAGAAAGTATGCAAGAGCCTGACCCTTGACTACCTTTTGAGGGACAAAGAGCATGTCGTACTTGATCGGGGTCGGAACTAGCACTCAAAAATGTATATTTATGAAATCAATGTAAAAGTTTGTATGTGCTAATGTTCCCACGATACTTCCGTTATAGCATCGGCTCAACGGGTCGAATTCACAGGGACGGGAGGCGATAGAAGTATTAACAGTCTTTATTCACGTTGGTTGTTAACAGTTCTTCTTTGTTTAAAGAATTAGAAAAAGAAAATAAAGGAAAAGAAATTCAAAAGTGATGGAGGAGGAGAGCGATAAAACGACGATGTGAAAATGAAAGAGAAGTGGTTTGGAAAACAAAATAAAGATGGAACAAAGGTGAACTAAGAAAGTGGTGAAGACATTGATAGAAAAATGACAAAAGGATTTTGGAAATAATTTTCAAAACAAAGTAAAATAAAACTCATGGCTACTAACTACTAATTGCTCCACTAACCATGCTAACCTCTTAGTGATAGTTGCCTCACATGGATCCTCGGCCATCACTAATCCTTGGCTTCAAGAGACGATACAGAGCATGGCCCATAAGATTGTTCTTCTACATTCAAACAACACATCTATACATAACAAGTTGCAAGTTACTATTAAATCATCAAAACCGGTTAGAGCTGAGCATGAAATAAAGTTAGCATTTGCAAGTTAGCAAGTTAGTGGGTTAGGTGTTAGAAATGTTAGAATGTTAGAATCCATCATCATGAGCCATCAATAGCTCTTGCAAGAGCAAGACCTTGTAGAGGCTACTAGATTCATATGGATTATCAAGTAAGTGGTTAGATGGTTAGTGGTTAGTAGTTAGATTGCCATGAGAAGAAGAAAGTAGCTAAACATCATGTAGAAGATGGAGAAGATTACAAAGGAGAAGAAAGGAGGGACCTTTACATAGATTGTCACCATCTATTACATCAATCCCTCTCTATCTCTCTCTAAATCTCTCAGCCCTACTACATGATCTAAAAATGAAATAAAAATACAAAAGAAAAGAAAGAAGAACACCTACTCTACACTACACTAAAGATAAAAAACCTAGCCTAAAATCCAAAACTCCCTTGCATTTTGGGCCTCTACAGGGCTATATATAGGCATATAGGGCTTCTAGAAGATGAGACGGGGCCACGCGTCGAAGATCGACGCGTGGCCCCACAAATTGCCTCAGAAAAGTGGCATTTGCCGCGTTTTCATGGCAAAACCAAGGACTTAGATCCCTGGTTTTGGCGAGGAACTTTCTGTCACTTCTAGGACTTTCTTGGTAAATTCGGTTTTTGGTATTTTTGGCCGGATATTCGACTGACGTGCACAATGGTCAAGGTTCGATGTATCATCTAGAAGATCCCTTGCTTGGCTGATAGGTAGTGAAAAATGCATAATTGACATCATATATACCATCGCATTTGCACATTTATTCATATTATAATGCACAATTATTAATATTTCTTTATTTAATATGTGCAGGCCTCAAATTATCAATTTAATAAAGAATAAAGCTAAAAGAGCCCAAAAGCCCAGATCCAAGCCCATGTTTGAAGCCCAGGTGAAGAAGCGCAAATACAAAGATTCAAAATGCAAATACAAGGCTAAAAGTTGCAAATATCAGAAATTAGGGTTGGATAGACTTCTATCAAACCCTAAACACCTGCGGGATAAGGATAAAAAGCCAAGATAAAGAGGAATTTCGTGGAGAGAGAGGATTTGAAGAAATCTGGATTAAGAGTAACTTGATTACCAAGTTATCTCGAAAATCCAGATTAAAAGGCAGGATCACAATTCTAGAAGGAGGCACCCAGAGGGACGGATCAGAAGAGGCCACGTGCCAAAGCGCGTGGCCAACAGTGCCAGGACTGCCGCGGACCCGCGGCAAATCCAGAGAAGCCGCGGCAATCTGGATAGATCTGGTTACCAAATTTCGTTGGTAACTCTATCCGGGACTCCTCTACATTCTGCACTATAAATATCAGTGCAGTCGCAACAGGGAGGGGCATGCAGAGACGATTAGGGTTTGCTTTAGCCATTTTTATTCAAAGTTGTAATTTTTATTTCAAGTTCTTTGTGGAGAAGAAGGAGACAATTGTGTAACCGGAGATCCATCAATAAAGGTCACTCTTTTGTTCTCTGTTAAATTTCTGCAATTATTTTATTTCTTTTGCAATCTCTCGTGTTTTAATCTTCGATCTCTTCTTGTTTTCGTTTTTTTCTTTATTTTTGCAGTCTTTCTCATTAGATAAAAACCAAAAAAATTAAATAATTGAAAAAGCAAAAAAATGATGATGAAGAAACTAATCTTCCTAGTGGTTTGCTGAGATTCTTGAAGCAACCCTAGAAGCAATTAAATCTTGATCCGATTAATGAACATCATTAGAAACCCTAGGTTTAAAGGCAACTAATTCTAGAAGATTAAAAAAATACTTAAAATTCTTAATCTAGGTTACATGATAAAAGGACCTTTTCATGACTTCAACTTAAGAACTAGGACAGCATAAGTTGAGATTCGTCTTCTATTAGGCTGTACCTAGATGTTAGGAGGAACCATAGTTAGGTTTTTGATCTATGTAACTTAGTTAGAATTGTGTATTAATTTTCTTTCTTGATATAGTTGTAATAACCTAGGGTGAATTATATTAATCTTAAGATGAAGATCAAGCTCTTTAATTTGCAATAGGGTTGTGGTAGAAAATCAGCAAAACCATCTCTTCTCCAATATTTTCATCTCAAGATCTAATCTCTCTCTCTTATTTTTGAAGATACAGAGGAATCGAGTCGAAACGCTTTCATCGCATCCTTCCCTGAGGATCACGACCCGCTCGAGCCCTTGCTACAGCGGATTCGCATTGAGACTAAGACAATCTGAACTCTATTTTTATTCTCAATCAAATTTTGGCGCCGTTGCCGGGGAAGGAACGGCACGATTTCTTTGTTCTAATCATTCTTTCTTTTCTGTTGCAGGTACAGAGAACAGAAAGCAGAAACAGAGTAGCAGAAGACACATATTGCTATCCAGTGCCTCTGCCCTCGAAGGCAGAGCACTTGGACCTACAAGTTTGCCGCGAATCCACGGCAAAAGCCGCGAATCCGCGGCAATTGTAGCTCACTACTAATTCATTTTTCTGCAGGTTGCTCTGCAGTGCAAAAAAATATTTTCTGCTGTGTTATTTCCTCTCTGTGATCACTCTGCAACTGTTAATAATTAACATTAACCTATTTGTTGAAAAAAATAAAAAAATATTTTTAGACTCTTGCATTTTAGGGCACGTGTCTATTTTAATTCTTTTATTCTGTTGAAGAGTGCTGGCGACAAGGTACGTTTGCATAGCATATAGATTAGGAAGCACTCTTGTTTGTTTACCGCTTTCTTGAGTGATTACTTTTCTACCGCTTTACACGTACACTAATCCATTTTAAGGGCATAACCCATAACAAAGATAAGGTGGGGATTTCATCACCCTTCCTTGGCCCACAAATCATATCAGTCACACTCACAACCCTAACCCTAAGTAAAACTTGACTAGACGTTGGCCCTAAGGTAACTCGGACTCAATAGGAGATTGACCTAAGAAGGAAAGTTGTTCGAAATTAACCCTTGCCAATCGGTGTCTAGCAAAGGGATTGAGGGCCGAAAGCCCGAAGAACGGTGGTTATTTAATTAAGGAACGTCTCTGACGGAAAACCTCCCACCGGTCTTGCCCTGAACTGGCCGATTAGCTCGTGGTTGACGTCGACAATAGACCTCCTAAGGACAGTCTAAAGTTAGGAGTCGTCTAGGTCAAGGATAACCCTAGAATAGGATTTGTGTTTGTTTTTCTTTTTGGTTGATTGGGTGAACTTGGTTGCTAACTGTGCATGCCCACTTGGTCGAGAGACCAACTTACATCCAGGCTGACTAGGACTAGTTCACCACCCGAGCAAAAGCCCGACTCTCTCATGGCTCAACCGCCATCTCTCCAAGATAGGTTCTATCCCCTTAGAACCTCTATTCCTTCTTGCATCAAGCTGAGTAATGAAGGTGTTGACCCATTTGAGCTTAAGCCACAATATATCAGCACCCTTCCTAAGTTTCATGGACTTGAATCAGAGGATGCATACTTCTTCATAAGGGAATTTGAGGAAGTATGTTTAATGATAATATGCCTAAGTTGGGAAAAGATGCCATTAAGCTTAGGTTTGTCCCCTTTGCTTTGAAAGATTTAGCAAAGAAATGGCTCTACAGTCTAGAGGTTGGTTCTATAGACACTTGGGACAGTTTCGTCAAGGCCTTCTTGAAGAAATTTTATCCCGTTCACAAGACTGCACTGATTAGGAAGAATATCCTACAGTTTAAGCAAACAGCCAATGAGCCTTTTTGGAAATACTTCGAGCGGTTTAAGGACCTCCTTGCCCAATGTCCCCATCATGGGGTAGAGAAATGGCGACTTTGCCAAGTCATATATGATGGATTAGATTATTCTACTAAGACATTGTTAGAATCCATGTGTCAAGGAGGATTTCTGGAAAAGAATGAAAATGAAGGATGGTCATTGTTTGAGGACTTAGCTGAAAAAGCCATCCAGTGGGACCCTACTCCTGAGAAATCTAGGACTAATGACCCCACTTCTTCAAAAGGAGGTATTCATTCCATTGAGGCCAACATAGCACAAGATGCTAAGTTAGCTGCTGTTATGCGTAGACTAGATGCTCTTGAAACTAAGGAGCCAGTCTCTGTGAACCAAGTCAGCCCAACATCTTTGGCGGGCTGTACTTATTGTCAAGATAGGAACCATGTGTTCGAGAATGTCCTATCTTCATCGCGCACCAAAGTCTGCCCGAACATATGAGTGCGGCCTTCACAAGGCCCGCCAACAATCTGCCCCGCCAACAATCCATATTCGCCCACCTACAATCCCGGTTGGAGAAACCATCCCAATTTGTCATGGGGCCAAAGTAACAATGATCAAACTAGGCCCAAATTCTCCAACAATTTCCAAAATCCGCCCTATCAAAATCCTCCACCCTCTTTCCAATATTCACAAATGGAAACAAGGCTCTCCAATCTGGAAAGAAAGGTGGACACTATCGTTAAAAGCAATGACACGCTGGCTCAAGTCTTGACTAGGATAGAGATGCAAATGAATCAGCAAGAAAGGCAAAAGGGTACTCTACCTAGTCAACCATTCCCAAACCCTAGGAACTCTAGTCAAGCTCACTTGGCTGAAGAGAATCATATGAGTCAGTGCAATGCGATTCATACATTGCGGTCGGGAAAACAAGTTGATAACCAAGTATCAACACCATCAAGTTCTAAACAAGCATTCAGCTTGCCTGATCCCACTCCATCCCAACTTAATGCCAACAACACGAAAAAAGACAAGTCAGCCGAAGATATGCACAAGCCCATCGCACCCTACCCAAATAGGCTTAAAGATAAGCAATGTGCACAAATGGATAAGGTACGAGAGATTTTTAATCAAGTCAAGATCAATATACCTCTTCTTGATGCAATTCAACAAGTCCCTAAGTATGCCAAGTTTATTAAGGACATGTGCACAAAGAAGAGAAAGACTAATGTGCCCAAGAAGGTTTTTCTAGCCACTAACATTAGTGAGCTATTGTCTAACCAGATCCCTGTCAAGTATAAGGACCCTGGTTGCCCCACCATCTCTTGCACAATAGGTCAAACTGCAATTAAGCATGCACTTCTTGATTTGGGAGCAAGTATCAACTTACTCCCCTTCTCAGTTTACCAACAACTTGGGTTGGGCGAACTTAGTCCGACTAAGGTTACAATCCAATTGGCTGACCGATCCATAAAAATTCCCAAAGGAGAAATTACCGATGTGCTCGTCCAAGTTGGGGAGTTTATCTACCCAGTAGATTTTGTTGTTCTGGAGACCGAACCTGTATCCACTCTTCGGTCTCAAACTCCCGTTATCCTAGGGCGTCCGTTCCTTGCAACTGCAAATGCGATCATAAATTGTAGGAATGGATCCATGAGGTTGACTTTTGGAAACATGACTAAAGAGGTCAATGTCTTCAACCTGGAAAACCAATCTCGTAAGATCAAAGACCAACATTTGAGGTGAACTTCATCGAGAACATTTGTGAAAAGAAAGTGAAAATGAGTCTCTATTTCTTGACAAGTTATTTGAGGATAAGTGCGATTTTAGTGATAAGATGACACATGTTGAGGATTATAATTTTAAAGTTCCATTTAAAAAACGAAGATTTGATCTAAGTATCTTCAAAGAGCCAAGCACTGAAATATCGCATGAGAATATAGTTCAAGAAACTCCGATTGACTTAACTTTCGAAAGTCTCTTTGAAAAAGAACTCCTATATTTAGATACACCAATTAAGGAGATGTTGGTTAATTATTCACTTCCAGGAAAAAGTGTTGATTTAAGTTTTGAGGAGATGTACGGAACTGAGCTAGAATTTCTCGGCAAGGAAGTTCCAACTGAAGGTGTGATGAATTTTTGAATAATGGAGGTGGACATATGATGAGGAAGAACCTAAAGAAGATGAAACTGGGGGAGAGAAAGTTAAAACAAAAATGTTGGTCTCCCCATTGTGCCTTATAAAGAGAACCCATTGGAATGATGGGAAACGAGCTAGAGGGATGAATCCTAAGCAGCTCTAGGTGAGAGTGATACATGTGTTGTACATATTATGGTATACTATTATTTTTTGCCTCTCTTTACATTTTTCTTCATGCATTCATGCATTTCATACATTGAGGACAATGCATGAGATATGTGGGGGAGGGTTTACTAACATAGAAAAGATTAAAAAAAAAAAAATATTTTTCTCTTTATTTGTTCTAACATTTTAAAAAAAAAAAACAAAAAAAAATTTTTAACATTTAAAAAAAAAAATTGCTAATAAATATTAAAAAAAAATGTTATAAAAAGGAAATATTTTGACTTATTTTTTGAAAGAAATCTAAGTTAGTTTTAAGGATTAGGAAAATCATGATTAGGATTTCTAAAACTTGGTCAAAATAAATAAATTGTTTAAATTTTTAGGTATAGGAGAGAAATTGAATAATTAATTAGTCTTGATTTTTACCTTATGAAATGTGCATACCTAATGCATATCTAGGATTCTAAAACAAAGACCTTGTGCCTCATATAAAGAAAAAAAAAAAAAAATCACCAATTAAGCTGATACATGTGCCTCAAGAAGCATAAGTATTCATGCCTAAAGGTGAGTAAATAAAATAAAGTCCTTAGTTTTGGGGCCTAGTTCACTCGAATTTGAGTCCGCGGGGTGTTTTCTCACTTGGTGCCCTAAAGCCAACCGGTTTGGGAGTCATCGACTTTAAGTTCGTTACATGGGTGGATTAGAAAGCCTAAGAAGACTAAGAAAAATAATATATGTATTAACATATCTAATAATCAATTAGTTAGGTATGAGGGCCTCAAGAAGCCTTGATACTTATACGAAAGAAAATTAGATGAGTTATACATGCCAAAAAAAAATAAAAAAAAATATAAATATATTAACACATCTAATAGTCAATTAGTTAGGTATGAGGGCCTCAAGAAGCCTTGATACTTACACGAAAGAAAATTAGATGATGTTATAAAAATAATAATGAGGCATGAGAGTCCAAGTTAAGGAATTCCTAGATTCACAAGGGTGCGTATGACTTTTGGTAACGAAAAGACTATATTAGAAATTCAATTTTAATCCTTACCTAAAATGAATAACAATTAACTTTATAAAGACCAGGTTTGAAGAATGAATAAAAATGATAATCCTAAAACTTATAGACTACTTAGTCTCTTCAAATATAATTCAAATATTTTCCTTTTTATGGATTTTGTGGGTGTAATCCGCTGAAAACCCTCACGAGACAACACTCGTCCTCTAGGGTAACCTAGGGGTTTAACGGCTTGTTGCACATGCTAAGTGCAACCGTGATTCCTACGAAAGTGAGTTAGCTAAGTTAGATTTTTCTCTTTCTTTTTGATTTTTACTCGAGGACGAGCAAAAAGATAAGTGTGGGGGTGTGATAGGTAGTGAAAAATGCATAATTGACATCATATATACCATCGCATTTGCACATTTATTCATATTTAATGCACAATTATTAATATTTCTTTATTTAATATGTGCAGGCCTCAAATTATCAATTTAATAAAGAATAAAGCTAAAAGAGCCCAAAAGCCCAGATCCAAGCCCATGTTTGAAGCCCAGGTGAAGAAGCGCAATACAAGATTCAAAATGCAAATACAAGGGCTAAAAGTTGCAAATATCAGAATTAGGGTTGGATAGACTTCTATCAAACCCTAAACACCTGCGGGATAAGGATAAAAAGCCAAGATAAAGAGGAATTTCGTGGAGAGAGGATTTGAAGAAATCTGGATTAAGAGTAACTTGATTACCAAGTTATCTCGAAAATCCAGATTAAAAGGCCAGGATCACAATTCTAGAAGGAGGCACCCAGAGGGACGGATCAGAAGAGGCCACGCGCCAAAGCGCGTGGCCAACAGTGCCAGGATGCCGTGGACCCGCGGCAAATCCAGAGAAGCCGCGGCAATCTGGATAGATCTGGTTACCAATTTCGTTGGTAACTCTATCCGGGACTCCTCTACATTCTGCACTATAAATATCAGTGCAGTCGCAACAGGGAGGGCATGCAGAGACGATTAGGGTTTGCTTTAGCCATTTTTATTCAAAGTTGTAATTTTTATTTCAAGTTCTTTGTGGAGAAGAAGGAGACAATTGTGTAACCGGAGATCCATCAATAAAGGTCACTCTTTTGTTCTCTGTTAAATTTTCTGCAATTATTTTATTTCTTTTGCAATCTCTCGTGTTTTAATCTTCGATCTCTTCTTGTTTTCGTTTTTTCTTTATTTTTGCAGTCTTTCTCATTAGATAAAAACCAAAAAAATTAAATAATTGAAAAGCAAAAAATGATGATGAAGAACTAATCTTCCTAGTGGTTTGCTGAGATTCTTGAAGCAACCCTAGAAGCAATTAAATCTTGATCCGATTAATGAACATCACTAGAAACCCTAGGTTTAAAGGCAACTAATTCTAGAAGATTAAAAAAAATACTTAAAATTCTTAATCTAGGTTACATGATAAAAGGACCTTTTCATGACTTCAACTTAAGAACTAGGACAGCATAAGTTGAGATTCGTCTTCTATTAGGCTGTACCTAGATGTTAGGAGGAACCATAGTTAGGTTTTTGATCTATGTAACTTAGTTAGAATTGTGTATTAATTTTCTTTCTTGATATAGTTGTAATAACCTAGGGTGAATTATATTAATCTTAGATGAAGATCAAGCTCTTTAATTTGCAATAGGGTTGTGGTAGAAAATCAGCAAAACCATCTCTTCTCCATATTTTCATCTCAAGATCTAATCTCTCTCTCTTATTTTTGAAGATACAGAGGAATCGAGTCGAAACGCTTTCATCGCATCCTTCCCTGAGGATCACGACCCGCTCGAGCCCTTGCTACAGCGGATTCGCATTGAGACTAAGACAATCTGAACTCTATTTTATTCTCAATCCTCCAGAATTGCGGGTTTTAATTACCCAAAAATGGATTTAATTAAGCTCTTATTAACCCTTTGACCATTGGACTCTTGATTTATCTTCAAGTCGACCAAAACGCAATTAGAAATGATATTTTATTCATAAATCGGTAGGGAATTGCGATTTAATAATGCAGAATTGTAGACTAATCATACCCCCACACTTATCTTTTACTCGTCCCGAGCAAAACAAGAAAGAAAAACTATACTACACATGTTATTACACCACTTTCATAGGTGGACGCGATTGCACTGAGCGCGTGCAACAAGCCGTTTTAACCTCTAGGTTACCCCTAGAGAGGAGTTTGTCTCCTGAGGGTTTTCAGCAGATTGCACGCACAAAATCCATAAAGAAAGAAGGACAAATGTTAGTATTTTGATAAACAATTTTGAAAGAGACAAGTTTACGAAATATTTTTCAAAAATATAAGCGATTTAAGATCATAAGTCCACCAAAAATTAATTCTTCCTTAAGCTTAGTCTCTATGCAAGATCTTGTCTTAAGTTAAGGTAAGACTTCAAAATTGGATTGAATATTTTATCCTTCATAAAACCTAGATAAATTTCTAGGATTTCCAACTCTAACATCAAGCCATTTATTTATTTTAATTATATATATATATATATATATATATATATATATATATATATATATATATTTTTTTCATCTTTTTTTCTTTTTTCTTCCTTTAGTTTTCTTAGGCTTTCTAGTTTACCCAGGTAGTCAGCCTTTAACTGATGACTCCCAAACCGGACGGTTCTTAGGGCACCAGATGAGCAAAACATCCCTCAGGTTTAAGGACTCGAGTAAACAAGGCCACAAAACTAAGGGGGATTATTTATTTTTAACCACCGTTAGGTGTGAAAACCATGCTTCTTGAGGCATAGTTATTCAGCTTAATAAGTGACCATATATATATATTTCTTTTTATTTATGCTTTGATGGCATTTTAGGTCTTTGTATCCATCCCGGAAAATTGTGTCTGTGTGGAAGGCATACTATCTAAGGAAAAAATTCAAGATAAAATTATCTCTCCAATTTATCTTATTAGCCTATAATTTTAAACAAGATTCATTTATTTCGACTAAGTTTAAGATGTCCATAATTGAGGTTTTCTTAATTTCTAAGATGATCTAAATTTTCTTTAAAATAGATCAAAACTTTGTCTCGTTTCAAAATGTTTTTAAAGAAAGGGAAAGATTCTATACAAAAGAGAAATTCTAAGAATATCCTAAAAGAAGTGAAAAAGAAAGAAAATCTAAAAAACTCTATGTTAGTAAACCACTCCTCACACTTATCTCATACATTGTCCTCAATGCATCATGATGTATGTATGCATGAAACAAATAGAGAGGGAAGGAAAAAATCACCTCAAGGTGGTGGTTCCGATGGTGGTCTGATTGGTCCACGAAATGCGGCCCAATCCAATTTACGTGGAGTTCGGAGGAACCCACCAGAGATCTAAAAACAACACACTAGAATGATGTATATATGTATTATTTTTATTAAGAATTTAACCCTATCTAATTTTTTGACTTTTCAAAATAATTTCAGAGTCAAATTTATCAAGACCTTTGTCCCAGAATGGATGATTGATTTAGACTCAGGAAGTACAGGAACTAATACCGACTCAGGAAAAAGACTTAAGTCAAGTAAAGGTTCAGGAGTCGAGATGGTTCAGGAAGTGGGTCCAAATCAAGAAGTTGAAACTCAAGTCCACATTCATTTCCCCATAATGGAATGTGACTTTCTAGGATAGGTGATTCAAGTTCAAGAATGACAGGTATGGGAACCAAAACTGACTCTAAAATGTTACTCAATTTGGGTAATAAAACTGGAGTCAATATTGAATCAAGAATTTGAACTGGATCACAAAGTTGAGGAATCAAAGTCAAATTCTTGTCTGAGTTCAATATCATAAAAATGAGAACTTACCAATTTGTCAATGGGACTTTCAGAAGTATGAAATTGGTCAAGTTCAATATGATGATCATAAATGATGGTGATTCAATTTCACAATAGACTGGCACAAGATCCAATACTGACTTGGGAAAAGGCCTGAATTCAGGTAAAAATACCTCAGTCAATATTGAATCAGGAAGTGAAATGAATTATCAATTTGAAGTTCAATATCATATCTATGCTCAAGTTTAATTTCAGTAAAAGGATAACCTGCCAAAATGTCAATGAAATTTGAACTTTGGACAAGTTTAGATGGGTGTGCTGAAATTGAATCTTGGTGTCTAAAATAACAAGAGTCTTGGGTCAAATCAATAGAGTTAGGGATAGCTGAATTGGTCAAAGTTGATAAGATAGAGTTTCCACATTCCTATAAATGCTAATCAATTGACTTAATTGTGTTTCCAACTTATTGATAGACTGGGCAGAAGATTTTGAAATTGTAGTGCGGACTCTTGTAAGACTTCTATACTCTTTTCTAGATGTGATGTATTTTCAAGTGGTTGCTCTAAAAAAAGGCGTGTTGGAATCTTGGTTTCTAAAATAACAAGAGTCACGGGTCAAATTGATTGAGTTAGAGATATTTGGATGGTCAAAGATTGAGAAGAGAGAGTTTCTTCATTCTTATAAATGTTGCCTATTTACTTAATTGTATTTCCAACCTATCAATAGACTGAGAAGAAGATTTTAAAATTGTAATGCGGACTCCTGCAAGATTTTATACTCTTTTCTAGACTTGATTTTTCTTCAAGTTGATGGTCCAGAAAAGGAGTATAAGAAACTTGATTTTGAAAAAATAGTAAAGATTGTGAGTCCAATATCTTTGAGATTGAAGCTCAGACTCACTAAAAATTTCATACACATTTTCAAGACAGATGATTGGTCATTTTGAATAGGAAAAACTGAGGATGAATCATGAATATATTGTGGAATTGGTGAATTGGGCTTCTTTTGTTGGGACTCAAGCATGGCTTGCATGGCTTCAATATTTTTTTTTCGAACTCAAATTTTTCTTCAAAATTGGAAAATGGAGATTGTGAAAATTGTGGACAAGGTGGTAGAAAATTTGACTCGGGGAGGTGAAATCCTATTGACTCTGTGAAGAATGAAAATTATTTTAGAAATCATGGTTAAAAGATCGGGGGTATGGATTGTATTGATTCGGATTAAGGCAACCCGGTGTATTGGGTTGGTTCATATTGTAAAAAACCGAGTTGGAATTATCCGAAACAAATGGAACTAGCACTCAAAAACGTGTATTTTGAAATCAATGCAAAAGCTTGTTTGTGCTAATGTTCCCTCGATACTTTCGTTATAGCATTGGCTCAACGGGTCGAATCCACAGGGACAGGAGGCGATAGAAGCATTAATAGTTTTATTCACGTCGGTTGTTAACAGTTCTTTTTTGTTTAAAGAATTATAGAAGAAAATAAAGGAAAAGAAATCCAAAAGTGATGGAGGAGGGGAGCGATTAAAACGGCGATGTGAAAACGAAAGAGAAGTGGTTTGGAAAATAAAATAAAGATGGAACAAAGGTGAGCCAAGAAAGTGGTGAAGACATTGATAGAAAAATGATAAAAAGATTTTGAAAATAATTTTCTAAACAAAGTAAAATAAAACTCATGACTACTAACTACTAATTGCTCCACTAAACCATGCTAACCTTTTAGTAATAGTTGCCGCACATGGATCCTCGGCCATCACTAATCCTTGGCTTCAAGAGACGATACAGAGCATGGCCCATAAGATTGTTCTTCTACATTCAAACAACACATCCATATCACATAACAAGTTGCAAGCTACTATTAAATCATCAAAATCGGTTAGAGGTGAGCATGAAATAAAGTTAGCATTTGCAAGTTAACAAGTTAGTGGGTAGGTGTTAGAATTGTTAGAATATTGAATCCATCATCATGAGCCATCAATGGCTCTTGCAAGAGCAAGGCCATGTAGAGGCTACTAGATTCATGTGGATTATCAAGTAAGTGGTTAGATGGTTAGTGGTTAGTAGTTAGATTGCCATGAGAAGAAGAAAATAGCTAAACATCATGTAGAAGATGGAGAAGATTACAATGGAGAAGAAAGGAGGCACCTTTACATAGATTGTCACCATCTCAACATTACATCAATCCCTCTCTATCTCTCTCTGAATCTCTCAGCCCTACTACAAGATCTAAAAATGAAATAAAAATACAAAAGAAAGAAAGGAAGAACACCTACACTACACTACACTAAAGATAGAAAACCTAGCCTAAAATCTAAAACTCTCTTGCGTTTCGGGCCTCTGCAGGGATTACATATAGGCATATAGGGCTTCTAGAAGATGAGACGGGTGTTGGCCCAAAGGCCATCACTCTAGTTTTGATGATGATCAACTCATGAAGTTATTAGTACTAATGATCTTGTGTTTAATTAGTGTCAGATTTATGATCAAGATCTTAGTAGGTGTGGAGCTTCAACAAAGGATTTAAAGTCACATTTTGGAGCTAGCACGGTTGATTCACGAGCGCTATGCAATCAAGACCACATCAAGTACTCAAGAGGAGTCGAGCTCGTTGGATTGGCTTTTGGACCAAGTCTAGATGATGAGAAGACTTCAAGGGAAGACTTCAAGATCAAGACACAAGTCTAGGTATAAGATTTAGTTTTTAGAAGATTTTATTTTTAGATAAAATGTAAAGGATAGAGTAGTTGGTGGATTGCTCAAGTTCATATATACACACACACACTCTTGATATTTGTTGTTAGAAAAGACTTTCATTTTTGAAGAATACTATTTTGGTTTTTGATGTTTTCTTATATACATGTTTTAAACCAAAACCATATTTAGAGCTTAATGCCAAAAACATAGATATTTCATCTTAATTGTGTAGTGGATCATATCCATACACACTATGCTTTAATGAATTTAAAATATCTTGTTTTGTATCATGAAGAAGTTTGGAAAACAAGTTTTAGAAAAATACAAGTTTTCAATTAAGCTAATATTTCCAACTTACAAAAATAGTCCAAAATCTTTTATAACATGCCGATTTTGTGCAAGCATGTTTGTTTATCAAAGTATATTGGTAAAACTATTTTGTAGATTTTTATGTATTTTATGGGATTTTTATGTGAGCCAAAAAGACCAAGTTTTTATCCCTTTATTTTTCTGTTTCACGGCTTCAGCCAGCGACTAGTCGACAAACCAAGTCGACTGGGGCTGAAGTCGGTCGACCCGCTTGGTCGACCGACGTGCACAGACATGCACGCCAGTTCTGCAGGATGGCCGCGTCGACCGTTCCAGAGAGCTCTGCTCTCTGGAAAGGCCCGGATGACCGGGCGGCCGACCGGACAGAGAGATTGCTCTCTGTATCCTGGCTCGGTCGACCGCCCGGTCGACCGATGGCTCAAACGGTTTGAAATATGACCGTTGGCCGGCCGACCGGACGGTCGACCGACAGGCCTGGCAGAACCCTAACGGCTAGTTTTTCTAGCCCTATAAATTTGGGGGTTGGGCATTGTTTTTCACCAAGATTTCTAGTGGACTTTTGAGCCAGTTTTTCCCACTCCATTAAAAGAGTTTTCTCCACTAAATTGAGAGCTAATACTTCCAATCAAAAGGGAAGATTTTATCAAGAGTGTTTAAAGTGATTTCTTTGAGTTTTCCTCACCATTCTCTTCCTTGTTTTTCTCACAAAAACACTTGAGCAACCCATTGATCTATTCATTATAGGAGTGTTGTAGTGAGATAGTTTTTAGGTGCTCAAAGTGTTGTGATCACCAAAGACTTGTTCTTTGTTTCTTTGAGGAGGCGGACGTGTGTGTTCGCATTGGTTCGGGTCCTAGTGTGGACTTGGTGTTTCAGGTTCGGGTGCGAACTCTTTGTTTGAGGGTGCGGCCTCGGCGAGCCCGGGGCTTGGGTGTGTACGGGACTAGAGAGTCCGAGGGCTTGTAGGTGTTGCGGCACCGAGGAGTGATCCATTGGATCGAGCATAGTGGAAATCCTTCATAGTGGTCGAAGGGGGGATGTAGAGCAAGGGGGCTCGAACCTCGAAACAAATCTCTTGTGTTTGCGATTACTCACTCTCTCTCTCTCTTTTGTCTCTTGTTTATATCTTGATGCTATTACTTGTCTTATCTTTACATGCTTGATATATTGTGTGCTTATTGATATATGCTTGGGGATTGTGCTAACACTTATATTCAACCAAGAGAGCCAACGCGGCACCTCAACCCTTATCTAGGGGAATCTAGAGGAGTTTGTCCAGAGCCCTTCACAGGGAATTCGGCAACACTCTTGTATTATACGTGGTGTTTAGTTGTAAAGTTTATTTGGTTATAATAGTTTTTAGCTTTCGCATTATTTGTCATCAAGTGACCATTAGATTAGCCATCACCTATTCACCCCCCCTCCCTCTAGGTAAACTTACAATTGGTATCAGAGCCAAGTGCTCTGATTTTGGGTCTTACAAACTAGAGTTAAAGATCCTCCTTTTAGGCTAATCACAATATTTGTACACACACCATGGACTTCATGTCACCACCCACCTTTGACATTCTTAACATCCAAATTTTGGAAGGTTAAGATGTCTTTATACCTCAAAGCCCTAGGCATCCATGTTTATCTTGCCACAACTAATCATGCATATTGTTTAAATGGTAAGAACATTGAGGCTAATACAAAAGCCCTACATGCTTTAAGATTTACCCTAATGATGATTATTTATCTAGGGTTGCTAATCTTGATTTGGCTTTTGTAGTTTGGAACACCCTCCTCTCCCTTGGCGAAAATGATCAATACTATGCGGGGAGTGACTCGGATGTTGGAAGCGACATCTCCAACAAGTGCTATATGGTCCAAGGGATAACCCCCTGAGGTAACTACCGAATCGAGGTAGAAGAAGAAGATATGTCATATGATGAGCTTACATATTTTTGTCAACAATTACTTGAAAAATATGACATGATTAAGAAAGAAAATAAAAATTGAAAAAGAATTTTGTTTGCATGCAAATAGAAAAGATTCTTTACAAAATAAAGTTGCATGTTTGAAAAAGAAAATGATGATTTGAAAAATGAAAATATTTCTTAATGTCTAAATTGAATGATTTGTGTGTGAAGGAAATATGTCTTTGAAAAATAAAGTATTTTTGGTGGAAAAACAAAAG
>JAVJIF010019705.1:0-21882 GCA_038442645.1 Agave tequilana
GTGACAATGACAAACTAGTATTGAAATATAATTGCAGTTGTCGCTGTAGCACAATCTCAGAGCTTCTTTTGTAACGAGTAAGAGACTAAAATTCTAATCCTTGCAGACTTCAAATTCGAGCTCTTCCTTTAATTAACAATCAATATGCAAATTCTTAATCTCTTCATTTTACAAACTTTAACCTATCAAACAACTCAAATTGTCAAATTCAGTAGGGGCACTTTGATAATTGTAAATTCACCCGGTTTAACACCATGCGCCGGAAAGTGCAAGGAAGCCCTTAGAGTAAAACTAAATGCAAATTAGAAAAAAATAGGATATTTATGTGTAAAGTAGTGAAGCATTAAGATATTAGAAATTTAGGCCCCTGGATCAAACGTCGGCCCTTCACGGGTCACGGATCCGTAACTGTACCCGCACCGGTACCCGTACCTATCCGCACCCGTTTAGGGCCACTCTGATTCTACTCTGCAGTGACGTCACAGAGAATTTATTTTCCCCTAAAACCCTCGCCGAAAACCTTTCCTCAAGAGAGCGGTCGGTTCTAAACCCCTCGGTCAAGAAACCAAGTTCTCAGAGCCAATATAGATCAAAAGAAACGAAAAAGGGGCGAAAATCAGGGAAAAATTGCAGAGCTCGGAGGAGGAAGCAATGAAGGAATCCGAGGCGGCCGCTCCCGAGAGAGACCTCTACGCTCTCCTCCACATCTCGCCGGAAGCGTCGATGAAGAGATTCGCAAGGCTTATCGCCAGTGGGCCCAAATCTACCATCCCGACAAGTACCAAGATCTCCAGGTTAGTACGGATTTGTCCTCAATTTGGAGTTGAATTGAATTTAGTTGATGAATTCGTTCGTTTGGTTCGAGCTGGCTGTTTGAAATAGTTAATCTTGAACGAAATTTATTGGAATTTTGGTGGTAGTCTGATCTCAGTGCACTATCAGAGGATTTCCGAGTGCATTTAGGAGGAGATTGAATAATCGTAGCCTGTTTAGTTGCTTTTGAACTTGAAAAGGCCAAACCTTTTTGAAATTTTGATGGCGATCATGAACACAAGTCAAGGGAGTGACTTGGATAGTGTGTTTTGTTTTAATGTTTGGGGGAAGGATTTGAATCAAGTTTCTGATAATTCCTTTTTTCTATGATGACCACTGAACTAATGGAAACTCACAAGTGAGTGATGCCTCAGTTTATATTTAACTTATGTTTGCTGTATTTTGATGCTAACGGTCCTCTTTTTGGCGCTAAAAAAGGCCCATCTGGCCGAAGGATCAATTGCGAGGATAGCAGATGCCGATGCCATCAGCATCTGCCTGAGCTAAACTTGCCAGTTGAGAAGGAAATCCATCTGCAAGCACAATATCAGAGCCAAGCTCTCGAATCCACTTCATTACCCAGTCAGCACAAAAGTTCCCCTCTCTATGTATATGAGAAATTCTGAACACCTCCAGCCTCCGCATCATCCAACATGCATTGTCGAGCAGAACAGAAGATACAGAATCAAAAGAAACTAGCCTTCAAATCTTGGATGACTGAAGAGCATCTCCTTCAAGCCAATTTGACTTAGCTGGGAAATGAGCAGGCATCAGTCTGAAAGCTTCCCAACCTCCTCTCAATTCAGCGTCATACACACTCTCATACTCACAAGTAAAACTTGCAACAAGCTTCAGCTCTCCTGCATTGTTGCGCACTACACAAGCAACAATAGCTTGATTACTATTCCAAAAAGCTGCATCAAAGTTAATCTTAAGCACCTCTTCTGGTGGTGGAGTTTAGCTAGGGGTGCCATCGGATCGGATACGGATCGGATATTGCGTTTACCATATTCGTATCCGCACCCAACCTTCGGATACGGATACGGATACAAATATTGATGAATGTGAAAAAATGATATCCGTATCCATCAAAATCGGATATCGGATATGGATGCGATATTAGCGGATCGGACGCGAATACTAATCGGATATGTAAAAAATGGATATGATTAAGGATAAATTAAATAGATATACTTATATTACTTTTTATCTCATCTACAACAATATTAAATGTGATAATAATGATATTATTATGTACATATCAATGCTTCCATCGTATCCATTGTCATTCGACTTCTATAGCAATAGATTACACGAGCCCCAGTGCTAAATGTCAATCGGATGCCACGATTGATGTCGAAATACTCAAAATATCTCGTGCTACTCTTGCAAGAATCAGATACTTTTCACTATTACTTTTTCACCAACTCAAAATATTAAAGCTTATTGCCTCATTCCATTGAAGAATAGTCTCTTTCATGCGAATATCTATTATCAAGCACCCAACCTTTGATATCGGATCGGATACGGATAGAGTATTGCTTTTACCATATCCGTATCCTCACTTAACTTTTGGATACGGATACGGATATTGGCGGATGTGAAAAATGATATCCGTATCTGGGTTGGAGGCGGATTCGGATACGGATATCTGCGGATAATCCGCATTCAGTGGCACCCCTAAGTCCAGCACACCCAAGCAGAGGTAAAAACTCCACCATCACACTGATTCGGCAACACTACCAACCTCTCCTCCACCTGAACCCGAATATGTTGAGAGAGAGAACCAGACATTCATCCCTCTCCTTAAAATACCATTCGTTACACTGCTTCCAAACTTCCCACATTGAATACATGACCAAGCAAAGCATACGTTCCTGGCCTTTGTCACCTCCCTAGCCTTGACAATCTCCTTAGGTGCTCCTGCTAGTATTTGGAAAGAAGGGAGCCCACCTGAAACCCAATGTCAATGCCAACAGCCTGCCACACTTCAACAGACCAAGGACAGTGGAATATAAGATGTTGAAAATCCTCCACCCCCATTGCACCTTAGACATTTCACACTCTGAGCTAGATCCCCTGAAAAGACAAAAGTTTTAGTTGGGACACAACCCTTCAACGCCTTACAACACTAAAGCTTAATTCTTTGGGAACAGGGTAACTTCCACACCCAGCTCCAATCCACCCTATCAGACTCCACCATAGGCAACATAATCCTCTTGTAAGCCTTACTTACAAAGAAAGCATTCAAATCATCACCCAAAAAGCGAGGTCGATCCTCCACATGAGAAACAAGTAATGGAACTCTACCGGTCACTACTGCCTCCTCCCCAACAGCTTCAACCAGTCTTGGGCCATCCCATTTCTGCCCAGGAGAGATGAAATCCTTAACAAGACAACTCTTCACCATACCAGTTGACTGAGAAATAGTTATCCAAGAGTCCTTAAAGAACTTGATCGAAGCTCCATTCCCAACCTTCCATTTCATATCCAGTATGAGAATATCCCTACCTCCAATCACTGCCTCCAACCTTGTGACATGGCTCTGCCTGGTTGTAAATCCCACACATCCTCTGAGGGCTTGTATTTGCCTTTGATCACCCACGCCCACAATGGACTCCCATAAAACTTAGCTAACTGTTTGCCCATCATACAACAACAACTAAGCCATTTGTCCCAAGTATTTGGGGTAGGCTACATGAACCAAAAGAGAATTACGCCGGATTGGGCACATGGATCAGCTTTCTCCACTCATTCTGATCGAGCAATATGCCTTCACTAAGACCTTTTGCCTCTATATCTTGTCGTATTACCTCCATCTATATTTTCTTCAGTCTCCCCTGCGCTCTTTTAACTTGCCATAAATTGATACGCGCTACTCGCCGGACTGGTGTATCTGTAGGTCTACATTGCACATGACCAAACCATCGCAACTGTTTGCCCATCATGCCTCATGAAGAGCCTTCAAGTTCTTAAAACCCATCCTCCATCGGCGTTGCTCCAGCACAAGTGCTTCCAAGCCACTAGCACCAATCCACGACTCTTCCCATCGTTGCTCCAGAGAAATCTCCTACAATAACAATCAATCTTCTTCAGCAGGGCCTTGGGCACCCCACCACTGGACATGATATACACAGGGATGGCTTGCAAAATCGAGTGGATTAAGGTGACCTTACCTGCAAAGGAAAAAGCACGCGCTTTCAAAGCAGAGAGCTTACACCTGATTTGCTCCAATAAAGGATCAAAAGCAGAGAGAGGGAGGCGTTTCAACCCAATATACACCCCAAGTTACTTGAAAGGACCCTTACCTTCATAAATCTCAATTACTCACTTGATAAGCCTACGATGCGCCAAAGATAACCTGGGACTTCTCCTTGTCCACCCTTTGCCCGCTCAGTTTACAGTACTTCTGTGGAACATCTCTCACACCACCAGCTTCAAGGATCGAAGCACGAGATACAACCAAGCAGTCATCAGCATAAAGCAAACGTCGATGCTATCGGTCTTTGAAACATTCGTCTTGGAGTGTGATATGTCATTATTTCTGGGACTTCATCTAGCTTCAAATGGGTGGTATCCTCAGAAAAAAGAAAAATCCTGAAATTCATTGATTTTTGGATTAGTTTGTAGACTTCAATACATTATAAGATAATAAAAGCATGGTAGCATTTTCTTTTCGAAACAATATTTGAAAGTATCTGTGTGATCTTTTCTATATGGGTGCATATGTGATCTTTTCTATATGGGTGCATAAATTAGATTAAACTCTGCATAAATGAATTGCTTTCAAATTAGACCTCACTCTTATGATGATCTGGTGTCATGCTCATTGTGAGTTTGTTGCATCTTTACTAATATTTTGTTTGAGTAAAGCATCTATACTCTTATTGACTTGCATGTATCTTTGCATGATTCTAATTCTCCCATTCTCAAATAGCTTAATTCCGTGTTCAGTTGTTGTGTATGTTAGATTAATTTTGAGATATATTTCTGATTTCAGATGAAAGATATTGCTACAGAAAATTTCCAACGAATTCGTGATGCCTATGAGATATTGTCTGACGAGAACAAGAGGCAGATTTATGACATATATGGAATGGAAGGGCTTAATTCGGGTTTGGAGCTTGGCCCTAAGCTGAGTAAACCAGAGGAAATTAAGGAAGAACTCGAAAGATTGCGACGACGAAGGGAGGAAGAGAAGGTCCTTGCCCATTCCCGTCCTGCTGGTGCAATATTTGCTCATTTATCTATACCACAGTATCTTGATGGTGGTGGTATATGAGAGGGTATGTGCTGCTCATCCTCCAGGCTTTTAAGTGATAGTTTTTTTTCCCCTGCATTTACCTGTGTCGATAACATTTCCCATTTTAATGGACTGCTTCTTGCCTAAGGCAGTCATCTGTAAACATGATTTGCAGAGTCCACAGATGGTCTTTGCAGATGCATGATTGAGATTTACGCTCAAATATATATTGTTTATATCCCCTCTTAAAAGGAGAAGCATGCACCAAATATAAATGGATTCTTTTGATAAGAAAGCACATTATAAGTTTCCAATTAATTATTTAAACAACTAGAGCTGATGTGAATGTCGAAGCTATTGCTTTTGAACTCCTACTTCATCTAGTGGTTTGACTTTCACAGAAAATTTATGATTTTGAATAGGAAAGAATGTAGACATGGAAAAAGTAAAGGGATGTTGCCCCTTCTTGTCAAAAGAAAATTTCAAGAGTTGTTGCCTTCCCTTTAGTTGAAAACGAGGAAAGTTTTGTTATTAGATAGAAATTGTTTGTGGATAAGTCAGAATATATGTCACTGAAATTTCCCAATTCCCAAACTTGTAATTCAAATTATGGCTAAGGAGATAGTGTCTTTTTAATTTTATTTTCAAATGGAACTTACTGAAAATCATTAGGTGTAAACTTCTAATAGAATGCATTAGTAGAAAGAAAGGAAGGCATAGAACACCCCCATTAATGGATATATGAGACATCTTAGTATGCCACTAGGTGCTTTACATATCCGCAACCTCATATCAATACTGAAAGATAATAAAATTGAGAAGGATTAGAAAGGAGTAAGGAGAAAATTAAGAGAAAAATGAAAATAACATAGATGAAGTTGGTAGAGCGTAAGATAGGTTCACCTTTTTTTTCCTTTTAGCACCATGTACAAAACAAAGAGGGAGGAGTGACTTGGCACAATTATTGGGATTGGGATTGTAATACTTCTAGTATATGCTTGCATGCAATCCAGGGTTTGGAGTACAAAATGGTGAATAAAGCTGCTTGCTTTCGGAGAAATTAGGGTTGAGACAGAGTAATGCTTGCTTTCTAATGTAATAGAAAGAAGGAAAGTTGGAATAAGAGAAGATGAGGTTTCAACATCATTCTATATAACATTAGGATTAGGTTAGTTTAAGTGTCTGTGGTTGACTGGTGTCTAGAGCTTCTAAACGTGCATATAGACCACCACCTTGAACCGTAATGATGTTGCTTGAAAGCTAGGCCACTTTAAACGGCTGTTGAGCACCACACAAGACAACTTTTACAATATTTTTAAAGATGAAGATTGCTGTACAGGGTGGAACTAAGAGTTTTAGGGTGGGGGTGACGAGCAACATTTAATACTAAATTTCAAAAAAAAACTTGTAAAAACATTAAAAAGTTATTCAAATATTAAAATAAATTACAATTTTTTTTTTACATCCTTCGTGTATTCAACATTTGTCAAAAATGGATATGAATTAAATATAGTTTTCATTTAAATTTCATCAACATATGACTTGGATAACTTTTAACGGCTTCTTCGAGTAAGATCCAAGGAAAATGCAGGTTATATAATTATGTTGAAGGCAAGTACAAGGAAAGATAAATATATCTAATTCAAGAGAATATAAATATTTAAAGAATCCCAACAAGGAAAAAAGAATATTTGGTGAAAGAGAATTAGATACTAGTTTAAATTTAATTAAATTCAAGATAATTTGAGTTTTATCTCTTGCGTAATTAAATTGAAAGAGAAAATTTGAGGGTTTTGGTTCTCAATGTCCATGTAATGTGCTAAATACTTGATATAATGATGCGGGCATCCAGACTTGAAAAAACCAAAAGCACATGCCCAGCTTGATTCTTGCAGAAGATGAATCGAAATTAAACTCCTTTTGTTTAGAATAATGATTTGCTATTTAAATTTGAATTTTTACATGGTGATGTGTAGAGTGGGAGTCTTGAGTGCTGAAACCCGAATTTATCTTTATCCCCTCAAAACCCTAATTTCTTCCCTCTTTCTTCCTTTTCCCCTTCTCATGTTACATCATATAATTGTAAGAATTATACTTAAAAAAATACTATTTGAGTTATATGCTTTATCTATAAAGCTCTAAATCATAAGATGATATACTTGTAATCAGAATCTTAAGAAACCATCTTTGATATTTCAAAATTATTTATCTATACATAGTAGAAGATACAATAGATTAGTCTATTAGCTACTAAGGTATTTGAGATAATTAAGAGTTTTTACGAAGTGGTGACATGTTTCCCATAATTTTAGGAGGTGAGAGAAGATTCAGTTAAGGATAATAAATTTTCCAAAAATTCAGGGGTGAAAGATATATAGCAAGATTCGAAGTATCAAAATCAGTATTGAAATCGGCTGACACTTATTAGTATCAGAATCGGCCTAATCATCTTGGTGATATCAAAATCGGTATTGTTTTAAAAAATAATTAAAAATTTGTAAAAAAAATTGTAGATAATTAGAAACATTGACATATATTTTAAGAATAACTGATGGAATTTGATTCGTGGGTCATATTTTGTAACAAATTCTTAACGTTTATTTCTAACAAATTAATTTTAAACAAATAATCTAACAATTTTATTATATTTTAAATAACTCAATTCATGGCAACAATTTTCTAAAATTTCTTGAAATTTATTGCTTAACTATATTTATGGACCCCATTTTGTACAAAAATTTAAATTTATTTGTAACAAATTAATTTTAAACAAATAATCTAACAACTTAATTATATTCTAAATAACTCAATTCATGCGCTTTAGCCAAAGAAATAAAATCACATATAAATTACCTTTCAAATCCCTTTTCTTTCTCTTCTTTTCTCACACAGAGCCAATCTGAACCCAATCGGTCCGCTTTTTCTCACGCAACAAGCGACTTCTCTCTCATGTAACAATTGATCAGGACAAGTAGCGCGAATTCCTATCTCACGCGAGATCCGCTCCCAAATCCAGCAATCACAAGATCTTCTCCTCAGCAAAATACTCTTTCCTTCTCGATCATCTCTCAACGAGATGGCGCGATCTACTCTCTCCTTCAAAATTACAGTCAGTGAATAGAATCAGCATGAATTGAGTGAAAGCTTCCAAGGTGATTCCAACACGTTTCATTTGACTTTGATTTTTGAAGTCCGATTTGATCTTGGGCACAACCGATTCCGAAGATATTTCATACCATGATATTTAGAATGTAAAGATTTTTTTTCAAAATTTGAGTGGGGCAACAACCGTGTCACCCCCCCCCCCCCCCCCCCCCCCCCCCCCCCCCCCCCCCCCCCCCCCCCCCCCCCCGCGACTCCCTCCCCTGATTGCTCTTCAGAACTTCATGAAAGAAGAGGGGTTAAGAGAACACTAGATGAAACATGGAAAATAAAGGAAGCCAATTTCCAAAGATAACAAAACTTGTTTTCTCACATATATTATCTAAATAACTTCATTTTCTCTTAACATGTTTTGTATAGGTTGTACAAAATAGAGGAGACAAATAGTAAAGCTTATTTCTTATCAACCTATTTAAATTAACACAACTCCAATAAAGCCTTTATCCCAAACTTCTGTGTTGACTGCATGAATCATTTTCTTCCTTTCACTTTGTAAAGGACCATCTCGATTATATTTGTACAACTATCATATTCTTCTTAGTTCCTCCATGCATGACTTAAGTCCTTATTACTCCATTAACTATGACTTATCACTCCTAATTAGCGTACTTGTTGGCCTGCATGGCGCATGCACAAACTACTCAGTTTTTTCTTCCTTATTAAAATCCTTAATGGGATTTCCGTTTAACGTCTTATAAATGCACTTGTTTAATTTCGTGTAGGGCATTGTACTCATCCATCTCCACATTCTCATTTTTGCTACTCATATTTTTTTACAAGTTGCTTAATTTCCCAATGTTCTTGACTCAATTTTCTCAATTGCATGGTTATTCTATGATAACATGATGGTGTAAAGCATTTCTCTACTTTAACCATCTGCTTTGATTCTATGAACATCTTCTTTGACATTTTCTTTGCTATCATGATTAATTATTGATCCTAAATATTGAAATTTGTAACTCCTAGATATTTCTTAACCATCAAATTGTAGCATTCACTCAATTTCTCCTCACAATTTTGCTAATGTTGCATTCGGATATATTTTGTTTCCACCGTGTCCTATCTTAGAAACCATTCATTTTCTTCGCTCGTCTAGTATATTCATAAACAAGTAACATGCACTAACTTGCATTTTAGGACATCATCTTTAATATGCCTAGTAATAAGTTCATCCTTAACCAATGCTAAGATAAAACACTCAATATCAATCCTTGGTGTAAGCTTATAATGATAGTGAACGTCTTAGTCCCTCGTCTAGTTGTTCTCACGCTTGTTATTTACAATCATATACATCTTTTAATCACATTAATATGCCTACTAGATACTTATTTTTCTTCTTTCTAAAATCTACTATGCTCTCTCTTTAGGGACCCTCTGATAGCTTTTTGTAAATCAATGAAAACCATAATTAGATCTCTCTCACATCCCTTTGTATTTCTGTTAATTGTCTTAGTAAATACAATGCTTTAATGATCAACCGCCTTACCACTAAAACAAATTGTTTTTAGACACAAAAGTTTCTTGTTGTTAGATTATTCTCTTCAAAGGTTTGATTTGTGGCTCATCAACTTTATTGAAAGGTAGTTTGTGTAGGTAAAACTTTGTATATCTCCTTTATTCATATAGAGAGGGTATCATTATGCTTTTTTACTAATTTTGTTAAATAACTTAGCTAACTATACTATGTCCTCATTTCCAGACACTTCTAAACTTCAATAGGAATATCATCAGGTCCTAAAGTTATCCCAATTTTAATTTTCTTTAAAGCATCTTATGACTGTACTAAGTCTAATTTTTTTAAAAACCTATAATCTCTATCATGATTTAATCCATTTGGTTCTATCTCAAGCTCTTCTTTATGATTCCCATTATCAATTTAATAAAAACAAATCCCCTATTCCTATTATCAACTTATGAAAGTAACTCCATTGTTGTCCTTTAACAGGAAACTATTTGACGATCACTCTTAATACACTTATAGTCTTTACTTTTTCTTTTTCTCATCTTTTATATTATTCTCTACCTCCTTTGTTCCTATCTTCTTGTCTAAATTCTTATAAACTTTCGATTTAACCCTAATAACCATTTTCATAGCTTATATTTCTCAAGATTTTCAATATTTCTACACTTTTGTAAATCTTTATAAGATGTATTATTTTTTAATTACCTTTTGGACTTCCTCTTCCTGTAGAAACTCTCATTACATTTAATTCTCCAAGGATTTCTTTAGGTACTTGATGTAGCTAGCATATGGTTCCTCATAATTGAGTTTCATCATTTATGTCCTAACTACCTTCTTTTATCGTTGTTTCCTCGCCTTGTCATTGGCTTCCTATTTATTCTAGTCTTCCCTTACACTTTGTGATGCAAATGTATACCATCATTCTATGTTGTGCGGTCAAACTCTATCCTTATAGAATTTACTATCTTTTCATTCTACTTATCGTCTTGCTAGTGAAAAAAAATATCTATTGACTATTGTTTGATCTATTTGTAAGAGAGAGATTAATTGTTCCCCACCTTTTAAAACGTATATTTGCTATCATACAGGCAGATGATCTTGCAAAAGTGTAATGATATCTCTAGTTTTATTCTTTACTCGGTATAAATGACCTTCATATACCATTATAGGGGAAACCACCTTTTTATTTATTAAGCATTGAACTTGTAGGCGACAGAAGCAGCAATATGATCTAAGTATAAATAAAAAATTTCTATTCTATTAACAAAAAGGGATTAACGAGAATTAGATTGAGTTGCAAAATTGTTCCTTCCTCTCTCCTAGATCTGATCTAGACGTAGCTAGCAGCACGAACGCCCTGCCCTATTTGATCGAGGTGGAGCCTCCACTTGGTATGCGTGAGAGAAAAAAGAATTTATATATATTTTTCAATCCACAAGCTGTCCTTATATAATCAATAGTTGATTTTATTTTATGACAATTATGTCATCTAAACACAGAAAATTAGATCTTATCCAATCATTTGATCTCATTTAATCACAGTAAGATAATATCTCCGCATCAGATTTGAGAGATTCAAATCTCTCAAAATATTATGCTATAAATATCCAAAGATCCTAATGAATCAAAAATCTATTTTGGGTATATATTTGTTATTGTAAGTCAATAAACCTAGTTGACTCAATTAATCAACACTTGGATTAATTTAGGTTAGGCTAAAATAAGTCCTAATTAAATACGTGCTTGACTCATCTCATGGTTAGCCCAATAATGAATTATGATTAGTCATGTAAATCATGATGGTATGTACAGGATGATTCATTTATGCAATTACGTTATCCTTATGCTTACTAACACCCAATGTTGTCCTATGGGAAAGATCACTCTCCAACACTTAGGCACCACCCAATCCCGTATTAGATGTTAGGCTCAATTGGTCTTTTGCAAATCTTATTTGCAATCACTTTGTCACGAATTTAGACTAGTCCAATTGATCAATATTTATTAATAGGTGTTCATAAAAATTGTGGACTTCGTATTGAAAATCTCATATCTAAATAATGTCTGGCGCATCCACATCACTGCTTTAGCAGTTATTAATTTAACCACATTGCACTGGTGAATCAAAGTGTAGCTGTTCATTACGAAACCTACCAAGAACCTTTCAGGTATGAGGATAAAATGCATTACATATGAAAAACTTCTTTTATCTTGACAGTGTCACTATTTCATATGATAAGTTTTTATAATTAGTCCGTCAATACATTCTTAATGCACCCAACGTATCAGTGAAAAGATCTCTTACTTATATCACGAGAATCACCATAGTTACTGCTACATGCATATGACAACTACTTGTGACACTATTTAAATTTCAAGGATTTGAAAATCCAATCTCCCACATCTATGATGAATGCTGAATACAGTATACAATGCATCCTATGGATTTTGATATCCCACATCTATATATTATCTCATAATCAATTCAATAAATAAAAATAATTATTTTGCACAAAGACACTGAATAATAAAATGTATCACATATTGATGTTAAACATGTATGGGTGTTCAAAAATTAGTGTTAAAATCACTGAACTCATGCTTCACCAAGTGATGATCGTGGATAGGAATAGACTAAAAACTAATAACACTGCAAATTGTTTGAACAAAAGAACATGAATATGCTATTCAGTTTCGAATCTGGATAAATTATAGATAACAATTATGTTATGCAGGCAAGTTCTACCATTAATATCAAACTAGTGAATCACATGTAACATATACCACAATCTCACTTTTGTAGACAACAACTAAGTTGACAAAAACTCAGTGATTAATTAACAGACTCGAATAACTGATCGGAATCAGAAACATATCTACTGAGGACCACATTTGACCTTGTTCTTGTGAGGTATGTCGATGCATAGCTCTGACAATCACGGTTTCAACACCTCGAGAATCACTTGAATAGGGCTCCAAATGGCTGAGAAACACTCGAAAACAAACTGGAAACTTAACGGGTCTATCTGCTCTTAACGGGTCAGCTGGCGAGTCGGTTCTGGATCTGCACAATGATGGATCTGGGTCTGAACAGTAGCGGTTCTGGGTCTGAACCTGAAGCAGGTTGGGTTCTATAACTTAAACTAATATGCACTTGAGCTGTAAGTTGGGTCGGGTTCGGTTGTAATGGTTGAGGGTTCAAACCCAAAACAATTTACTGTTGGGCCCGGTTTGGATGTGGCCGAATTAGGCTTGGGTTACCGCTGACAATGGAGGGGACGTGAAAAGGCTGTGACGGTACAAGCGGCCGAGTATGCTGCTGTTGTGGAACGGGATAGTAGAACAGTAGTGCGGTGGCTATGGTGATGGGTTGCGGCAAGTCGGTGATCGGGCGACACAGGAAAACAAGGAGGGTCGGTTGGGGCTCGAGCGAGAGCTGTCGGGCGGCGGTTGGTTGACAAGGTCGGTGAGGAAGCTGCCAGCAACGATAAAGAAAAGGCGAGGTGCTGGTGGCAATGGTGATGGCTGTTGGTGGGTTCTGTCGGAGTAGATGACAAGAAGAAGAAGATGACGAGGAGGTTGGCCAGCAGTGGCTGCAAATGCTAGCGGCGAGAAGGTTAGGCAACAAGCAAGAACGAAGGGAGAGAAGAGTGGTGATGCCAATTAGGGTTAGAGTTAGGGTTAGGGCTAGGTTAGGGTTTGAGGAGAGAAGGAAGAAGGAATAACGCTGTTTTCCATTTTTGGGGATTTTTGGATTTTTTCTGATTTTTTAATTTTCTTTTGTCAAAGAAATTGAAGAAATAGAACTAGGGTTTCGGAGAAAGGATTTGAATTAGGGTTTAATGGGGAGGGAGAGAGAAGATGGGAAGGTAGACTAACTGAAGTTTCACACTCCTAATTAAGGTTTTTCTAGAGTTTCACACTCAAAAAGAGAATATGGGAGAGGTAATCTCACACAAGTTTGTGAAAAATTTCATAATAATCATTCATTAATTAACTTCTAAATACTAGTACATGTGGCCTTTTATAGGCTTACAAAACTTGAGTTCCACATTACAAACAATGTTGTACTAAAATAAAAAGAAAACTAAAAGAAAAAATACAATAAAAATATAATACATAAAAGTACTCTTTGAACTAATCAAACAAAATTGAAATGGCTCGTTTTCTCCAATGATGATAGACACGCCAAGATCATGGATGGATGTCCGCATCATTTTCCGGGAGTGGGATCGAACTCGACCCCATCGAGTTAGAGGTGGAAATGCTCTTATACTGCCCCAAAGCATGCAAGTCACTTCGGTCAATCTACGTGTCATCAATCAGTGCCTTTCTTTTCCATTAGATCAAATATTTTTGAGTCTCACCATCACTTGTGGCGATAATCTCGTCATTCAAGATTTTATCAATTCTATCTGTTGTGTTAGGTAAAATATTTTGAAGTAGAGAAAAGAAATGACTCAAAAGTAGGCTCAAGGGAAGGCTCATCAACGAGTAGGATAAAATCAAGACTCTTATAATCCACTGGGTCTTCAACATTGAAAGTAGAACTCATATCAAAATCTATAACATAAGCATTATTGTTCAATTTATTCAAGATTTGAAATGGATCAACACTATAAGCATGCAATTTGTTAGCATGCAACCTGGCTCTGATTCTAAATTGATGTGACACGTGTATGAATGTTCAAAAATTAACAATAAAATTACTAAACTCACGCTTCACCAACAAATTACGATCGTAGGTAGGAAAATACTAAAAACTAATAACACAACAAATTGTTTGAAGAACATACAGAGGCTATTTAGTTTCAAATCTGGATAAATTATAAATAACAATTATGTTATGCAGGTAAGTTCTACCATCAATATCAAAGTAGTGTATCATAGATAGCAGATACGCATAATATCACTTTTGTGAACATCATCTAAGTTGATAAAAACTTAGAGATTAATTAACAAACTCGAAATAACTGAACGTGATCAGAAATGTACCTACTGAGAATCTTGTTTGATCTTAATGTCCTTGTGATTTCTGTGAATGCGTAGCTCTGATTATCATGGTTTCAACGCCTTGAGAATAACTAAAATCGGGCTCCGAATTACTGAGGAACACCCGAAAACAAAACCCAAAGCTTAACAAGTCTGTTCTGCTCTTAACGGGTCTGTATTGTAGCTGGCAAGTTGGTTCTGGATCAGCATAGTGATGGATCTGGGTCTAAACAGTGGCGGATTTGGGTCTGAACTTGGAGTGGGTCGAGTTCTATAACTTAAATTGATCTGCACTTGAGCTGTAAGTCGGGTCGGGTTCGGTTGTAATGGGTTGAGGGTTCAAACTCAAACAATTTACTTTTGGGCTCGGTTTGGATGTGGCCGAATCGGGCTTGGGTTACCGCTGACGATGGAGGGGAGGAGAAAATGCGGCGACAGTACAAGCGACTGAGCAGGCTGTTGTCGTAAGACGGGAGAGTAGAAGAGTAGTGCAGCAGCAACATCGGTCTTGCATTGGCAGTGGTGATTGGTCACGACAAGTCGGCACTCACGCGACGCGAAAGGCAAGGATAGTTTGTTGGCGCTCGGGCGAGAGCTGTCAAGTGGCGGTTGGTTGACGAGGCCGGTGAGGAGGTCGTCGTTGATGACGAAGAAGAGGCTAGGTGGTAGTGGGTGGGTTTCATCGGAGTAGAAGACAACAAGAAGAAGATGACAAGGAGGAGATTAGCCGGTAGTGGATGCGGATGCAGGAGGCAGGAAGGTGAGGCAACAAGCAAGAGCGAGGGGAGAGGAGTGGTGATGCCGATTAGGATTAGGGATAGGTTAAGATTTGAGGAGAGAAGGAAGAAGGTGGAGTAGTGTTGTATTTCATTTTTGGGGATTTTCTATTTTTTGTATTTTTTGTGATTTTCTTTTGTCAAAGAAATTGAAGAAATAAAACCAGTGTTTTGGAGAAGTGATTTGAGTTAGGGTTTGGTAGGGAGGGAGAGAGAAGACGAAGAAAGGGTAGACTAACTAGGGCTTTACACTCTTAATTAGGGTTTCTCGGGTTTTCACACTTAAAGAGAGAATTTGAGAGAGGGTAATCTCGTACAAATTTGTGAAAAATTTCATAATAATCATTCATTCATTCATTAACTTCAAAATACTAGTACATGAGGGCTTTTATAGGCATTACAAAACTTGAGTTCCACATTACAACCAATATGATGCTAAAATAAAAAGAAAACTAAGAGAAATAAAATACAATAAAAATAAAATACATAAATACTCCTTAAACTACTTGAACAAAATTGAAGCGACTCATCTTCTCCAATGATGATAGACGCGCTTAGATCATGGTTGGATGTTCGCATCACATATAGTTTTATTATGGCTGTATTTGCTCATTACACTAACATAATACTCATAAAAAAGTTCATAAAATATATAACAAAATTTCTAAATACTACAACAATTAATTAATTCAGATCGAATGCTAGTGATGAGTCTAAATAGAAAGTGACAAAATAATTGGTACAATTTACTTAAATAACTAAATAAGTAAACAACTTACAATGAACTCTCTATAATTCGTGACAAGTAATAGGTATTAGAATAACAAACTACTAAATATAAATAATTTTAATTACAATAAACAACTAAAAAGTTCTAATAAATAACTTTAGTGTTATGTAACTTATAAGAATTTTTAGGCATTGATTGGATGTGTTTGTGTAATCAAATCCTAAAAGAATAATGCGGTTATTTTGCAGATTATGTGGTTCTATGCATTCCCAATCTCTCTAGATATCTCACTTATCTATTTAGTATTTTGCAAATAAATTATATTAATTTAACTTTTGATCATGTGTTTACCAATTGCATCACCTTTTTCATAAGTGTACAATATAGTCCATGTAAATAATCTAATCCTAGTCTCATGCATAAACCTTTTACCTTATCTCTTATAACCATCTAACTTGTACTTATTTAAAATCACATTCAAGGGTTGGTGTGGCATTTATAGAGCATAACCGATGAGGACATCACTCCGCTAGGGGCGATTCGATCGAGTCTATTTCAGGAAGCGGCATAATGCAATTCTTTAATTTTAGCCTAGTTTTATTTTAAACTTGTTTGATGTCTTTTAGTTGATGTAATAGGTGTTCTTTTGTGGGCGTTTAATACCACATCAGTTATTTTCTAGAAGTCATTTTTGTTAAACCTATAAAAGGCCCCCTGAATACTTCATTGGGATTATTGAATGATTAAAACTTTTTCTCAAATATTCAATTAAATTCTTGAGTTTATTTGCTCTCGAGTTTTGGGTGAGAAGTCCGCGTAAGGGGTGAAGACCCGAAATTCTATCATGTTTTGAATTTCAAATTTTAGTTTCGATTTGGAAAGTGATTGCGATTTGCGATCCAGGCTGATTTTACATCATTTGGTATCGAGCCTAGTTTTCAATTTTCTTCAATTTTTTTATAACGACAACAATTAAGTAAGCCATTTGTCTCAAGTGTTTGGGGGTAGGCTACATGAACCAAAAGAGAATTACGCCGGATCGGGCACATGGATCAACTTTCTCCACTCGTTCCTATCAAGCAATATGCCTTCATTAAGACATTTAACCTCTATATCTTGTCGTATCACCTCCATCCATGTTTTTTTTGGTCTCCCCTGTGCTCTTTTGACTTGCCCTAATTTGATATGCTCTACTTGTCGGACTGGTGCATCTGTAGGTCTACGTCGCGCATGATCAAACCATCGTAGACAGTTTTCTCTCATCTGCTCTTCTATAGGGGCTACACCTATCTTAGTATGAATATCCTCATTTCTCACCTTATCTCTTCTTGTGTAACCACATATCCAACGAAGCATGCGCATCTCCGCTACACTCATCTTCTGGGCATGATCTCTTTATAGTCTAACATTCTGTGCCATATAACAAAGCTGGCCTAATAATAGTCTGATAAAACTTTCCCTTCAGTTATAACGGAATGTTACGATCGTATGAAACTCCTGTTGCACTCCTCCATTTCAACAAACCGGCTTGGATTTTATGGCTGACATCACTATTGATCTCCCCATCCTTTTGGATAATAGAACTCAAGTACTTAAAATGACTGCTCATCGATATTCCTTATCCGTTTAGTGTCACAATACTATAATCACGGATTACTTGTTTACTGAATTTGCACTCCATATACTCTGCTTTAGCCCACTTAATTTAAAACATCGAGATTCTAGAGTTTGCCTCCATAGCTCCAATTTGGTATTTATCTCAGCTCTCGTCTCATCGACTAGGACAATATTATCAGCAAATAGCATATACCACGGTATTTCATTCTGAATAGCTCTAGTAAGCTCATCAAACACTACGACAAATAAGAATGGACTCAATGTAGATTCTTGATTCAATCCAATTGTGTTAGAAAAATCATTTGTTATGTCTCCATAAGTTCTGACATTTGCCACTACTCCATCATACATGTCGTTGATTATGTCAATATATTTGATGGAACTCCCTTTTTGATCAGTGTCCACTATAATACCTCTCTTGGCACCTTATCATAAGCTTTTTCTAAATCAATAAAGATCATATGCAAATTTCCTCCTCTCTTGAAATTGCTCTATAAGTTGACGAAGCAAATGAATAGCCTTTGTCCTCGATCGTCCCGACATGAACCCAAACTAGTTCTCTGATATTTTAACATTCTGTCATAACCTGTGTTCAATTACCCTTTCTAAAACTTCATGGTGTTACACATGAGTTTTATTCCACCGTAGTTTGAACAACTCTGAATATCACCCTTGTTCTTATAGAGGTATTAGGGCACCTTTCCTCCACTCATTTGGCATCTTTTTAGTTATCCAGATCTTGTTAAAGAGGTTTGCCAGTCATCTCACTCTCATCTCTCTAAGCATCTTCATATGTCAATAGGAATTCCATTCGGGCCAACAACTTTCCTTGACTTCATCCTCTTTAAGGCCTCTTAAACTTCAGATTCGTTAATTCTGCGCATATAATTACAGTTCATATCCTGATACTGAATGATAAGGTCACCAAATCTTGAGTAGAAGTACCATTGAACGATCTGTCAAAATACTCTTTCCATCTTTCGTTGATTTCTTCATTTCGAACTAAAACCTTCTGATCTTCATCTTTGACACACCTCACAACACATAAGTCTCTAGTCTTTCTCTTTCTTATTCGAGTAATTTTATATATTCTTTTCAACCTCTTTACTGTCCAACTTCTCATACACTTCTTTGTACACTTTAGCTTTTGCATTATGAACAACTTTCTTAGCTTTCTTATTGGCTAGCATATACCTCTCAAAACTCACTCCATCACAATTTTTCATACCTCCCAAAACTCACTTCATCACAATTTTTCTTCAAATCTCTGTAAGGGTCTTGCTTGATCTTAATGACAACTTTTACCTCTTCATTCCACCATGATGTGTCCTTACATGGTGGAGCACCACCCCGTGACTTATCAAGTACATCTTTAACTACTCTTTTAATGTAGCTAGTAATTTTGTTTTATGTTGTATTGGGATCATCTTGGGCTTTCCAATCTACTTCATGTAGACTCCTTGGTTACATTCTTTTAGCCGCCACCACTTAATCTTAGAATCTAACTTACTTTTAATCTTTCTAAATATCCTTCTAATCTGAACATCTAAAACTAAGAGTCTATGTTGGGTTACTAGACTCTCACCCGGTACTACCTTACATTCAATGCAACTACCTCTATTTACTCTCCTAGTTAAAAAGAAATCTATCTGGCTTGCACTTGATTCACTTCTAAAAGTGATCAAGTGAGAATCTCTTTTTCTAAACTAAGTATTCGCTAAGATCAAATCATAAGACAAAGTAAAATCTAGAATCGAGTTACCTGGTTCATTTCTTTCCCTAAAATCAAATCCTCCATGTACACTATCAAACCCATAGCGACTAGTTCCGGCATGCACATTGAGGTTATCGCCTATGAAAAGCTTTTCTCTAATGGGTATCCTTGCATCATCTCATCTAAATCCTTCCAAATTGTCGCTTACTAGACTCATCACGTCTTGCGGTACATAGACACTAATAGCTTTAAAAAATCTCTCTACCTAAAATAAGTTTAACTACTAAAATCCTATCATCATTTCTCCTAACCTCTACTACATCCTCAAGCAATTATTTATTTATGATCACACCCACCCCATTATGATTTCTAACTCTACGAGTATACCAAAGTTTATAACCCCATTGCTCTATAATTCTTGTCTTTTCACCTACCCATTTAGTCTCCTGCACACACAAAATACTAACATTCTTTCTAACCATAGCATCAACTAACTCTGCTAATCTACTTGTAAGAGAACTTATGTTTCACGATGCTAACCTAATCCTATATTCATGAGCTAACTTCTTTACCCTCACCCGCTCATAAAAGTGTGGGAACCTTTGCTCATTTGACACCACATCCGGACGCCGATGTGGCGCGTCGCTTCTGGACGATGACCTTGCAACCATTGCCCACTTTTTACTACATTCGGGCTATGATGTAGCGCGTCGCATAGTAGGGAACGCCCCAACGAAATTTAGTTCTTGGTTCATGTTCATAGTATATGGCAATGTTTTACATTGGCTGTTATAGGCCTATTACAACCCTCCTCCTTTATCCTGGCTTGGGATAGGCAGTGAACGGTGCACTGACGGAGTTCCTTTCAATTTTTTTCATGTTCCAAATCTTCTCTTGTACCAAACCCCAGATCTAGATCCTAGATCCATTCAAAAAAATGCACTGTAGAAATTCCCAAAATTTCTCCACGAAATCTTCTGAAAATCGAAATCAACACTGTTTATTCATCTTCAATTTCATCCCTCCAAATTCCGCCGCCGCCACCATCGACACCCACAGCTTCTGCCGCCATCAACACTCATGCTCTCCGTCGCCATCGTGCCTTTCCTTGTCGCCGTCTTCCTCCGTCGAAGACTCACCGCCATCCTTTCTTCCACCACCTTTCATCATCATCGTCACTAAACAGCAGCTTCAACCTCATTGAAGTCTTCACGGAGCCCTCATCTACGTTCCCTGGCCAGCTTCGTCGTCAATGAGCCCCCGCCGATGCTGATCAGAGCAGATCAGAGCGGATTAGAGCGGGTCGGGGCAGATCGGAGCAGACAGACCAGATCCCTCACCGACGAAGCTTCCCAAGGCGATTTAGATCTGTCTTCAACCTCGCCGGCGCTTCCAGAGCTTCCCCGGTGCTTCTAGGGCCACGTCCACCCTACAACAGGTCCTCGACGTTGTCATCAACGGATCGGATCCAGCCTCGATCAGAGAGGTGCGCCACTATCATCATTGCCGACGCTTTGCCATGCCCTCACCAGAGATCCTTCACCTAGCAGCTCCACCAACCAGGTCCGCCGCCCTCATAACTGCTCTGCCCTAACTTCAAGTGCGAAGGAACCGAGTTGGGTGTGTTTGTAAAAGAGTAAGTGGGTTCAGGTCGGATCCATCCAAAGCACTTAAACCGAACCCAAACCCGACCCGAACCCGAACTTTCCATTTGACCCAACCTGGATTTACCGGGTCTGGTTTAGTTTGAACCCATACCCAATCAAACCCCGAGTCAGCACGTGAGTGGCCAAGTTGACTGACTGAGTCAACTCAATTCAATAGTAGATTGAGTCAACTCAGTTTAGTGGCAGATCACATCTTCCGAAGGCCATTCAAAGCTCATTTGAAGGCCAAATCGAGTCATTCTCGAAGCAACAGATTCGTGACTAGTACTACACGCCTGCAATAGTCACATTCAGGTTTGAGCTTCGGTCACATCTCAGGTAATTTTTGAAGATTTTGTTCAATTATTAATTCCTAATTCCTACTTCCTGCTACTTAATTGAGATAGCTAGCCACTCCAATCTGTCGCAAGGTAGAATCTATTGACCGTTGCTCACTAAATAGTGAGTTGTGTGATTCTGACCTTGAGTGGTAACCTGACTTGATATTAACTGTTCAACTAAAGTAGTTAAAATTGGGATCACTTGACTTAATTTGGAATTAACTGTGTTAGCAATGTATTTTGTCATTGTCTTTATATTATATTTTATTTCTTATCACGTGTCAATCTTCGTAGCTTAAAGTTGATATTATTTATCATTGATTTAATCTCTGACTCCTCCTGCATAACATACATCTCGTTTTAGGACAGTTAGCATTTAAGATCAG